>PVJX010033945.1:0-19311 GCA_004027295.1 Dolichotis patagonum
CCCCCACAGTGACCACAGCACATCTTGCGTATAGTGTGGTTATCCAATCTTATGATTTGTTAAAACTCATCAAATTAAGTTGGGTGTGGTGGTTATTTTGGCCTATGTAGTGGGTTTAAGACCACCCTGAGCTACAAGTGAGAACCTGTCTCAAAAAAATCAAAGCAAAAAAAAAAAAAGATTCATAAAATTACCCAGGGCTGGTGGCACCTGCTTATAGTCCCAGAATTCTGGGAGACTGATGCAGGAAGATTGCAAGTTCCAGCCCCACATGAACAACTTAGCAACTTAGAGAAATCTTGTCAAAATAAAAAATAGAAAGGGCTGGAATATAGTTCAGTGCAAAAGCCCTGGGTTCAACACTAGAACCTAAGAAACAAAACAAAAACCTCATAGCGCTGTATACTACCAAGAGTGAATTTTCTTGTGTTCTAAGTAAAATTTTTTTTCTAAATAAATTTTTTAAATTAAGAAAAAAAAACAGACAATCTTAGAATTGATATCTTAGAATCTCACTTTTACAACTTTGGAATTAGCAACTTCTAGGATTGTCAGAGTCAGACCAATGCAAGGTCCCTTCCTGCATTCTGTCCTGGTTGGTGACTGTCATCACCTGCTGTGGTCACTGTGGGGGGCTTGGAACAGCACCTGGTACAGGGCCATCTGTCATCATCCTTATTGTCATTATTACTTTGTTATTTTCTGTTATTGTTATTTTTATTACTTTGGTCTTTGAGGCTGGCTGGAACTCACAGTGACCCTCCTGCCTCAGCTTCCTCAGTTATGATCATCCTTGTGGGCAGTGACATTTTCTGAGAGCCCTTCAGCCTGATGGGTCTCAGTTTCTCCCATAGCCCAGCGGAGCCTGGAGCCCTGGGAAGCTGGACAGGTCAGGGAGGGCTGCAGGGGTCAAGCGCTGTCACTGTTGCACCACTGCATGCTGCCCCTGAAGTCGCATGGCCGCCCTCTGGTGGGCTCTGGACTTCTGGTGGCCGCTGTCACCACTCAGCTCATCTCCTTCCCCTGGCAAGGGCTCTGCCTGGGATTGGTGACTGAGGGTTCAAAATGATGGTTACCACATGGTCACAAGCTTTTTGGCTTCTTTCTTTTTTTGTGTAATTTTTTTGTACTGAGATTAAAGCAGAACCCTCACATTGAGCTACATTTCCCATCCTTTTGAAATAGACACTGTCTTGCTAAGTCACCCAGTTGCCCAAATTGGGCTCAAACTTGTGATCCTCCCGCCTCAGCCTCCTAGGATGTCGGGATTACAAACTTGCACCACTGACCTTCCTTTGTATAAATTTAAAGCCCTGCAGCCCTATTTGAAAACACAAAGCAAGCTGGGCGTGGTGATGCAAGACTAATCCCAGCACTCCATGGGCGACTGAGGATCGCAAGTTTGAATCCAGTTTGAGCAAATCTGTCGCTTAGACCCTGCCTCGGGAGGCTGAGGCAGCAGGATTGCTCTGAGTTCGAGGCCAACCTGAGTTACATAATGTGTTCAAGGTCAACCTGAATTACACAGTGAGACCTTGTCTCAAAACACGCACACACGCACCGCCACCGAAATCCTAGAGATTCGAGCTGGCTCTCAGGCGCCCTCTTGAGGCCATCGGTAGAGCAACACAGCACTCGTGCGGTGCTAGAATCCCCGGAAACTACGGGGAAAGTCCGGCCAAGCAAGGCATCCTGCACCCTGCAAAGCTCAGGAACCTGGCACCAAACACGAACGCCACGTCTGCCGACGTCGCGGGCACACTGTCCAGATGTGGATCCAAAGCGCAGCGGGGGCCAGGGGTGCAGCTTTGGTGATAAGAATCTGGCTGAGGCGGTGCCAGGCCGTGGGTTTGATGCCTGCTACTAGACACAGAGAGAGAGGGAGACAGAGATAAGAAATGGAGACAGAGATGATAGAGATAGAGAGATAGAGATAGAGAGAGAGAGAGCGAACGCATGCGAGGTGGAGCCATTTCTAAGCCAGTGTGCGGCTGGTGGAGGCCCCTTCTGACCACCTCAAGACTCTGGGAGGATTTAACAGCAGAGCCACAAGTCCGCCACCACCTCAACCTTTCCTGACCTTTCTGTTCCTCACGGCAACCTGGGGCAGGCAAGGGTCACGGTCTCTGTCTCTATGGCCCCAAGCCCCACTTGCTGGGCCCCTGAGCTTTCTTCCCCAGAACAGAGTGCTAGGAGAGAGAGATGTCCTCCCATGAGGAGACCGGGGATGGGGGAGTTGAGCCCCGGCTGTCCACTGGCTTCCTCCATTCTTGGGCCAGGGCTTTCTCTGCTGGCCAGGCCACCCACTCTCTGTGGTTGGGTGTGGGCCCCACGAAACGCCCCATCCTGGGTGTCCCGTGGGTACCAGTGACGCCAGGGGATGAAAGAGCGGTCATTTCCTCCTATCTGCTTCTGCCCATGGGGCTTTAAAACCACAGCCACTGAGCCTCCAGCCGCTACAGAGCCCAGGACCCTCGGAGCCCAGGACATGGTGAGTGGGCTGCTTTCTCTGTCCCCACCTCGATCCTTCTTGTGTGTCTCTCCTTTCCTTCCTCCCTCACCCTGTGCTCTGTGTCCCCTCTGTCCCTTCGTCCTCATCCCGGTCTCTCACACTCTGGGGATGCAATGAGATATGGCCAGGCATGGTGCTGCGGTCTGTAATCCCGGTACTCCGGGAGGCTGAGGCAAGAGGGTTTCAAATTGGAGGTCAGCCTGGGCAGTTGAGCAATTTAACCCAACCCTGTCTCAGAATAAAAAAATAAAAAGCCAGGTATGGTGGTGCACGCCTGTGATCCCAGCACTTGAGAGGCTGAGGCAGGAATCTGAGGCCAAATTTGAGGCCAGTCTGGGCTACCTAGTGAGACTCCTGTCTCAAAAGAAATTAATTCATACATAGAAGGGCTGGAGATGTAGCTCGGAGTAGGTTCAATCCCCAGTACCAAACAGAAAGAAAAAAGCTTCGAAGCCACCTCACAGGGCTGGGACCCCAGAAGTTTCCCGCAGCAGGAAACACTGCAGCTGGGTCTCCACAGATAGGGCTGGGGTGTGGCTCTACATCCGGGCACTTGCCTGGGTTCTGTTGATCCTCCTGCCTCAGCCTCCCACATAGCTGAGAGATTATGAGCATATGCTACTGTGCGTGGCAGGGCCTCCTATTAAAATGACCATGAGTAGCCAGGCGTGGTGGTGCATACCTGTAATCCCATCCATCGTTCAAGAGGCTGAGGCAGGAGGGTCACAAGTTTGAGTCTAATGTGGGTAACTTAGTGACTTAACTAGAACCTGTCTCAAAATAAAAAATGATAAAAAAAGGGGTGGGGATATAACTCCGTACGAAGGCCCTGGGTTCAGTCTCCAAACAAACAACCTGCCTTCTAATCCAGTTCCCCCAGCTCTCCTCCCCGCCTCCCCAGGGAGAGCCACTGTTACAACTTCCGGTGCTGCTGTGCGCGCGCGCACACACACACACACACACACACACACCAAGCAAGCAGTTTCCCCTTTTGTAGATACCATGTTTGCCCACATTCTGTGCTAGTCTTTCTCCTTTACCCCAGGGTCTAGAGGGTTTTTCTTTGGAGGTCTCCTAACACCAGTGAATTAACTTCCTGTGTGTGTGTGTGTGTGTGTGTGTGTGTGTGTGTGTGTGTGATATTTGGGATTAAATCAGGACCTTTGCACTAAGCTACATTCCCCATTCCTTTTCCCCTCCTTCTTTCTTTTTATCTTTTTGAGACAAGTTTTCACTGTGCAATTCAGGCTGGTCTTGAATTCACTTCGTAGCCCAGGCTGACCTTGAACTCACAGCGATCTTCCTGCCTCAACCTTCCAAGTGCTGAGATTACAGGTGTGCACTACCATGCCCAGCCTCCCCATCCCTTAAATTTTTTTAAACATAGAGTCTGACTGAGTTGCTAAATTGCCCAGGTAGGCTCAAACTTGAGATCCTTTTGGCTCCGCCTCCCAGAGTGCTGGGCTGACCGTCGTGCGCCACCACACCTGGCCCCTCATTCTTTTTGATGGTTGTGTACTATTCCGATGTCAAGTTGGACCATCCTGAACTCAGCCAGTCCCAACTTTTGCAAGGATCCTGTGGTGGCCCGCACTGGTAGAGTACTTTGAGTCGGGAAGAGCCTGGTAATGGCAGTGTGGCCAATGTGCTGGCCTCAGCGTGTTCTTTTCTGGCCTCATGAGGCCAGCAGGCAGGAAGGACAGGGTAAGATCACTACAGGAAGGGTGTTTGTCAGCTGGTCGGAGTGAGAGCAGGGCTGGAGGTCCCGCTTTGCCTTTTGGGTTCTGAGTCATCCTGCAGCCCTGGGTCACCTCCGAGGGGATGTTCAAGACCCCAAGGACCTGCTGATGGGAAGGAAGGAAGCCAGGGAGGGGGGCTGGGCAGTGGGGTGAGTAGTGGAGGGGCTGCTGGCCCAGGGGCAGGTTTCACACATCTCAGGTTCCTCTTTGAAAACTTCCAGTTATGGAAAAATTACAAGAATAGCACAAGAGCTAGGCATGGTGGCGTCACCTGTACTCCGAGACTGGAGAGGCTGAGGCAGGAAGATCACTGTGAGTTTGAGGACACTCTGGACTACATACATAGTGAGCTCACTGCCAGTCTGAACTACAGAGCAAGACCCTGTCCCTCCCTCAAAAAAGAATGGAAGTCTCATATTAAAAAAGTCTCTCTCTCTCTCTTTTTTTTTTCTTGGTATTTTTTGAGGCAGGGTCTCTCTATGCAGTTTGGGCTGGACTTGAGCTTACTTTGTAGCCCAGGCTGGTCTTGAACTTGCAAAGATCCTCCTGCCTCAGCCTCCTGAGTGCTGAGATTACAGCAGTGTGCCACTATCCCTGGCTCCAATCTCATATACTTTCTTTTTTTTTTTTTTTGGTACTGGGGATCGAACTCACGACTGCGCGCTCGCAAGCCAGACGCTCATGCCGCTGAGCCTCGGCCCCAGTCTCATATACTTTTAATCTAATGTCTTCAAATCAATATGCCATCCACCCACTGTTAGCTCACTGAGCTGTCATTTGGGGCTCCGTCACACACCTATCTGTGTACAGATAGATGTGACATTTTTTGTGAGGGAGGTGCAGACCTTGTGGCCCTGTACCCCCAAGCCTTCAGAGTCTGTTTCTTATCATCGAGGATGTCACTACCAGGAACCTAACAATGATGGCTGTGAGGAAGTCACCACGTGACATGACACTATTGTTGGGTCCGTTATCTGGCCTGTCACCCTGGTGACACCTTCTAGAGGGGCTGGCTTCCTTTTCCAGCTCTGTACAGGATCTCCCACATGTGTGGGCTACAGTGACTTTCTCTTTTGAGTAAACTCACTCCTTGGCTCAGCGTGGCGGAGCATGTCTGTAATCCCAGCACTCAGGAGACTGAGGCAGGAGATCGTCGTGAGTTCGAGACCAGCTTGGGCTCCACAGGGAGTTCAAGAGCAATAGCCTGAACTGCGTAATGAAATGGCGTCTCAAAAAGATGGAAACAATGTACAATTCAGCTGGCATTTAGTACATTCACAGTGTTGTGTAACCATAATCTCACTACTTCCATAATTTTCTTTCTTTCTTTCTTTCTTTCTTTCTTTCTTTCTTTCTTTCTTTCTTTCTTTCTTTCTTTCTTTCTTTCTTCTTTCTTTCTTCTTTCAATTTGAAACAGGGTCTGGCTGTGTAGTCCAGGTTGGCCTGGAACTCTTGGAGAGCCTCCTGCCTCAGCCTCCATTCTGAGTGCTGGGATTACAGGCTGGGCCTCCACACCGACTTCATAAAATCTCTGCCATTCCTGAAAGAGCCCCAGGCCCCTGAAGCAGCCACCCCCAGTGTATCCCACCCGGGCCCTGGCACCCAAGTCTGCTTCCTGTCTCTCACAGTGCCCCTTCTGGATAGCACCTATCTGTGCGATCCACACCCTGTGGCCTCAGTGCCAGGCTGTGTCACCAGCGTTGCATTTTTGTAGTTCTCCCCATCATTGCATCTGTCAGCCGCTTGTGCCAGCTCGTGGCTGAGTCACCTCTGCTCCAGTGACCTCACCCATCAGCCTACCTGGGCTTCTCCTTGTCTGGACTCTCACTGCCACCAGTGCCCTTGGACAGCCCTGGCTGACCTTGGGCCACAGGAGGAAACTAGAAATGAAGAGAGAGTGGCTCAAGACAGGCCTGGTGGCACAGGCCTGCAATCCCAGCCCTCCAGGAGGCTGAGGCAGGAGGCTCCGAAGTTGGAGCCTTGCCTAGGAAGCTTACTCACTTAGTGGTTCCCCAACTCAGGGTAAAAAATACAAAGGGCTGGTGATGGGTGTCACTCTGTGCCAGGGCCCAGCCTGTGGGTGTTGCTGGTACCCCCTCGGCCACCTGCTGCAGTGCTCGGCACCTGTGGCCCAGACCTGCCCTCCTGTCCCCAGCAGCCTCCCTCTCTTGGCTACTCCCTTTGTAGCCCAGGCTGGCCTCCAACTCACAGTGATCCTCCTGCCTCAGCCTCCTGGGGGTCCTACTTCTCACTCTTCCTTTGACTGTGCCCAAACATTCTGTCTCTGCTTCAGCCTGATGAGGCCTCCTGAAACATGGAGTTTTCCAGGTGGTGACAGACAGGACCGGTGGCTTGCCCAGCTCTCGAGGGGCTATGAGTAGCAAAGAGAGGAACAGGTGCAGGACAGAGTGTGGGAGTCCCACCTGGCTTCCCGAGGGCTGGGCAGGGGGATGGACCCGGAGGTCGAGGATGGATGGCTCAGTGCTCCTGGCCCAGAGCCCCTTGAGGCTGAGGAATCCCCTGACAGGCAGCAGAAGGCGCCCTCTGCACTGCGCCTGCTCAGCGTGCTTAGCAGAACTCCTCTAGTTTGAACCCAGCGGGAAAAATTAATAAGACACTAAATAGACAAGTCCCAGAGCAAGGACGCCCAGGCCAGACTCCACTTGTGTTGCTCAATGTGTGTGCTTGCCTGTGTCACGTAGTTGTCCTGCGCAACCCCCGACCCCACCCCACCCCCACCCCCACCCAGGGCTGGGAATGCAAACCGCAAGCGAATTGCACACCGGGGTCCTCTTGCACAAAAGTGCAGGCTCAGAAAGCAAACAGCAGCAACAGGCATTGATTCAAACTCTGGATTTTTTTTTCCACCATGAATTTTCTTTGCTTTCATTCTGGTTCTTTGACAGAACCAGAATATTATGTCTGTGACTGCATTTTGGGGGTGCCCCAGGGTAAGCAGGGCAGCACTGAGGGGCCCCCTGGCCTTCTTGGGTAGCCACTGGAAGATGGAGCCCAGGGATGACCAAGAGTCTGTGAGAGTACAAGTCAGGAAAGCGGGATGACAGGGTGACTCATATTCCGGGAAAGCCTCCCATTACTGTCACGTCCGCTGGCAGGTGACACTAAAAATCTAGTGCTGGGGGTGTAGCTCGGTGATAGAGAGCTTGCCTTGCATGTGTGAGGCCTTGGGTTAGAGTCTCTGTATTGCACAAAACAAAACAAAACAAAACTCCAAAGCAAAGCAAAACAAGCTGGGCATGGTGGCACACGCCTGTAATTCCAGCACTCAGGAGGCTGAGGCAGGAGGACTGCCGGGAATTCAAGGCCAGCCTGGGCTACGTAACGAATTCACAGAGAGCCTGGACTACACAGTCAGACCCTGTCTCAACAGAAAAGAAAAAAAGAAAAAAGAAAAGAAAAGAAAAGCCCTCTAAGGGGCAGCTGTCTCTCACACTAGAACGGGGTTGGACTTTAACCTTTTGGCTGCTGAGGGGCACAATCAAGCCCAGGGGCTCTCGGGGGAGTGGCAGGGGGGTAGGAGGACCGAGAGGAGGGAAGCCTGTTAATGTATGAATAAATGCCACACCGCCCAGTGCACTCCCGGCCTCAGTTTCCTCGGGCCCCCGGAAGGCTGAGACCCCAAGAGGTGTTGGGGGCATCGAGCATGCGGCTTGCAGGGCTGCCGGGCACGGGGGGCACACTGACCCTGCCTCCTCTCTCCTCCGCTCAGAACGCCACGCTGAGCTACGATTACGATTACCCCACCCTGTCCCACGGCGGCACTGTGGACAACTACGTGGAGAAGCTGTCCGCCGGGGACCTGGTCGCCGTGCTCATCATGGCAGTGGTCTTCCTGGTGGGCGTGCCGGGCAATGCCCTGGTGGTCTGGGTGACGGCGTGTGAGGCCCGGCGCAACATCAACGCCATCTGGTTCCTCAACCTGGCGGTGGCCGACCTCCTGTCCTGCCTGGCGCTGCCCGTCCTGTTCGTGTCCACCCTTCACTTCAACCACTGGCACTTGGGCGACACCGCCTGCAAGACGCTGCCCTCGCTCATCCTGCTCAACATGTTCACCAGCATCCTGCTGCTGGCCGCCATCAGCGCCGACCGCCTGGTGCTGGTGCTCAGCCCCATCTGGTGCCAGCGCTTCCGGGCCGGCGGCCTGGCCTGGGCCGCCTGCGGCCTGGCCTGGGTCCTGGCGCTGCTGCTGTCCGTCCCGTCCTTCCTGTACCGCAGGGCGCACGAAGAGCCCTTCTCCTCCAGGGTGTACTGCGTCACCGACTACGGCCAGGACGGCACCCAGAGCGAGAGGGCCGTGGCCCTGGTGCGGCTGATCGCGGGCTTCGTTCTGCCGCTGATCACGCTCACCGTCTGCTACTCCTTCCTCCTGCTCCGGACCTGGAGCCGCAAGGCCACGCGCTCGGCCAAGACGGTCAAGGTGGTGGTGGCCGTGGTGAGCAGTTTCTTCATCTTCTGGCTGCCCTACCAGGTGACGGGGACCCTGCTGGCCTGGTACCCTCCGTTCTCGTCTACCTTCCAGAACACCAAGGCCCTGGATGCCGTGTGCGTGGCCTTCGCCTACATCAACTGCTGCATCAACCCCATCATCTACGTGGTGGCCGGTCGTGGCCTCCAGGGCCGGCTGCTTAAGTCCCTGCCCAGCGTCCTGCGCAATGTGCTGACCGAGGAGTCACTGAACAGGGACACCAGGTCCTTCACGCGCTCCACGGTGGACACCATGCCCCAGAAGAGTGAATCGGTGTGAGGGGAGGCCTCTCGGGCCACTGTGCCCTGGACGGTCCCCCTTCCTTGTGGGTCTGTCTCTGGAGACAGGGTCATGCTACCTAGCCTAGGCCGCTCTCCAACTCATGGTGATCCTCCTGCCTCAGCCTCCTGAGTGCTGGGGTTACAGGTGTGCGCCACCAGCTCTTCTTTTCTTTCTTTCTTTCTTGCTTTTTTTTTTTCCATTTTGATCTTCTCACTGAGCTACATTCACATCTCTTTTTTATTTATTTTTCTTCCAATCAGATTTTCTGGGTACATTTTGGATATACGTAGCGCTTTGCATACAGCAGTGTGCATGCCAGCCAAATGTAAGTAGAGCACATAGAATACCTAGGATGCATGCAGATAACTCCATTCTAGCTTTTCTTTTTCTTTTCTTTCTTTTTTTTTTTTTGAGACAGGGTTTCCCTATGCAGTTCAGGCTGGCCTCAAACTCACAGTTATCCTCCTGCCTCAGCCTCCAGACTGCTAGGATTACAGGCATGCACCATCAGACCTGGCTCCATTCTAACTTTCCAAGTATAGGTCTATATTTATTTTCTGGAGAGCTGGGGAAAAAAATAACTGGTGTCTCAAAAGTTACCCCTCTTTAGCATAAAGGCAAAATGGGCAGACCAATCCCATCTTTGTTGAGTTCATTTAAAGAAAAACATTAAGTCAAAATGTTACTTAATCGAGTTTTTTGTTTTGATTTTTTTGGAGATGGGTCTCACTATGTTGCCCAGGTTAGCCTTGAACTCCTGGGCTCAAAGATCCTCCTGCCTCAGCCTCCAGATGTCAGAAGTCTGGCTCTAGTTTTTGTTGTTTGTTTTGGTTTTTTGATGTTAAGCAAAAAGCAAGAGGAAGACTGAAGAGCGGCCGTCGCCCCGCCCCCAACCTCGCGTAGCCACGCCCAGCCGTTCCCCCCCCCGTTCCCATCACGCAGCCACGCCCACTCCCTTCCCGGTCCCCTGCACGTGACCCTGGAACCAGGTTTGGAAGACTTTGTCTTTTCCAGAGTGTTACTCAGTGGATTTCTATAGTGACTAATCTGCGTTTTTCAGAAATGACTCTGCACGATGTGGGATGAAAATAAAAGAGAATGTGGGAACACCGTGTGGCATGTAATGCTTAATTTCCACCTAGACGTGGCGTGCACGGGTGAAAGAAGGGTGCGGACCTGTGTGAGCGCAGGTGTGGGTTTTTTTTTGTTGTTTTTGTTTTTTGTCTTTTTGAGACAGGGTCTCACTATGCAGTTCAGAGCTGGCCATGGGCTCATTTTGTAGCCCAGGCTGGTCTTGAACTTGGAACGCTCCTCCTGCCCCAGCCTCACAAGTGCTGGGATTACTAGTGTGCACCACTACACCGACCACCCGGCCGTGCTTTTGAGCTTTCTAGTGGTGGCACCTTGAAAGAGGAGGAGAGCAGGGGCTGGGGCGGCTCCGAGGCAGTGCTCGCTCGCCTGGCGCGCGGGGCCCTGAGTTCCAACTCCAGCACCGGAAGAAATAAACATAAGCGAAGGAAACACTGCATGCAGTGGTGGTGGTGCCCTGCGCTGTGGCACGGTCGGTCCCCAGGTCAGGGTCGTGGAGATTGAAGGGCGCTCCACGAGGCTGCGCAGCCGGAGGAGACTTGGGAGGTGAGTTTAGCAGGGACTCCTGAGGCCAGGCCGAGCGCTGGGAAGGTAGGTTTGTTAGTTTTTTGTTTGCCTATTGTTGGGGGTGGAACATGGGAGTTTGTTTGTTTCTTGGCTTTTGTTTCTTTCTGAGGCAGGGTCTTACTCTATAGCCTGGGCTGACCTAGAGTTTGCAGGAATCCTCCTGCCTCAGCCTCCCAGGTGCTGGGATGACGACAGGTGTGTGTCACCACACTCCGCTAACACATGAATTTCTGACTTGAATTGGTTTCAACTTAGGTAAGTTCATCTGGGTGAAACTCCATCTTAAGTAGAGAATTAGCTGTACATATTAATACAGTCACACGAATGCTGTTAGTCCAATATATTTACATTATGTCACTCTGTATGATAGCTGACATGTAAATTAACAATAATGAGATGAATCCTATTTTGTTTGCTTCATTTTATCCAACATATTATTTAAATGTTTAATCAATTTTTTAAAATCCCTCCTCCTTCTGCCTTCCCTCCCTCCTCCTCGGTACTGAGGACCGAGTGCATGGCCTCCGTGCGCGGGGCAGGCACCACCTCTGGGCTGCAGTCCAGGCTTTTATATGAGCTTGGGACAGGGTCACTTCGTTACCCAGGTTGGACTCGAACCTGCGATCCTCCTGCCTCTGTCTCCCCCTTGATCTTGGAACCTCCCACGACACCTTCCAGATCGCTCTCTCACACCCACCTGACCCCTATGTCCTCCCTAACCTCTTCCTCTCCTGTGTCCTTGTCCCTAGGACGAGCTGATTGTCCACAGTGGTGCAGGCCTGAGACCCATCCAGTCCTCGGCTTCCTCCATCCTTGTCTGGCCCCAGCCTTCTGTCTTCTTGTACTTATCTATGTCTCCTCTCTCCTTTGCGCTGTTGGTTGCTTCCCCATCTGCCTTTCTCCAGGTGCCACCTCCTCCAGGAAGTCCTCCCCACCCCACTTCCCTGCTGCCTCTCCACACTCCCCCATGAGCCCGGCTGTGTTTATGGGGGTACAGTGAACGGAAGCCCTCATGATGAGCTGCATCCCCAGGTCTTTTTAAATTTCTTTTGAGACGAGGTCTTGTTGAGTCACTGAGTCACCCAGGCTGGAGTCAACCTTGCGACCCTCCTGCCTCAGCCTGCCAAGCGCTGGTGTCAGAGGTGTGCACCACCATTCCCTGCCCAGGCTGTCTCTGTCCCTGACCATTGCCTGGCTTTCCAGGTCTGAAGGGTGAGGGGAGGACAGGCTCCCCCTACACATGTTCAGGAGGAAACCAAGGAAACACTGCGTCCTCAAAGCCAGCCCCCTCGTCCTCCAGCGGTGGGACCCCATTTGGTGACCACTGCGCTTCCACCCGGCCCTAAGCAGCCCAGCCTCAGGGGGAAGTTGCCTGAGAGGTTAGGTAGTTGCCCAATCTGCGGTCTGGGGAATCTGCTGGGTCAACAGGGTCAGAAGAGGAAGTGGGAGGGAGAGAAGCGGGTGGATGATGAGTGGGTCACCTCCAACTCCTGCACCCCACCGGCCAGCTGTTTTTCGTTCATTTGTTTGAGAGCGTCTCACTATGTAGTCCAGGTTGGACTCGAACTCAGGGGATACTCCTGCCTCAGCCTCCCAGGTGCCCAGATCATAGGCATTTGCCGCCACCACCATGGCCTGTGCATCTGCTCTTCAGACCTCGGCTGGACCCTCACCCTCACATCTCCCGTATCCCACCCAGGACTGGGGTCACTCTACATGACAGAAGTCTGCATTTTCCAGCAGGTTAGCAAGAAAAAAAGAGCAAAAAGTTCGCTTAAAGTTAAGTTTGGGACCATATTTTATTTAACCCAATAGATTTAAGGCAGCCTCTGATCGTCAATATGTAATTAATATTTCAAAAAATTTTAGGTGAGTCTCCGTGGTAAAGCACTTGCTTAGCATGTGTGAGGGCTCGGGGTCCAGCCCAGCACTGCGAGACAAATAAAAACATTTTGAATGGTTATATATATATATATATATATATATATATATATACATATATATATATATAATTTTGTTTTGTTTTTATGCTCAGTCTCTGAAATCTGGTGTTAATTTTGCACTCACAGCACTTCTTGCTTGAGTGTGGCAGTGCATACCTGTCATTTTAGCATTGAGGGAGGCTGAGGCAGGAGGATTGGAAATTTGAGCTCAGACTGGCAACTTAGCAACTTAGTGAGATCCTGCCTCAAAATAAAAATTAAAGAAGGCCTCGGGGTGTACCTCGGCATGGAGGTCCTGGGTTCAGTCCCTGGACACAAACACACGCACGAACACAGGCACACATGCATGACATTTCTTCTCAGAATCTGCCTCATTTGAAGACCTCAGGAGCTTTTAATGTTCAGGGCATCTACAAAATTCTAAGATGGATTAAATATCATTCAGTTTGTGGTATTTAGTTGCAATTACAGAAAACCCACTAAAAAGTCAGATAGGATGGCTCATGTTTATAATCCCAACAGTCTGGGAGGCTGAGGCAGGAGGATTACAAATCTGAGCCAAGCCTGGGTGATTGGAGATGGAGACCCCTCCACCTCAAAATAAGAAACAAATTCTAAATTCTGGCTGCTTGTCCTCTGAGGCTGCAGAGTGACATTCCAGAGTCCTGTGATGCAAATAGCTTTGGACTCACAAAGTAGGATCCCTCATGCCAAATGCTGTGTGATTCTGAAGGTCTGAGGGTCTATGGCTCTGGCATTCAAGCCCTCGGAGTCTTTGAGATCAGGGCCAGCAAATCTGGACCCCGGTTTGTTTTTGTAAATAAAGTTTTATTGGCACCCAGCCACGCCCATTCGGTCCACAGAGGCTTTCAAGCTACTGCGACGGACCTGTGCCAAGACCTTGCATGACCTCTTCACTCACAAAGGCAAATATGTTTGCCTTTTTTTTTTTTTCCTGAAAAGTTGCTATGGTTTGAAAGTCCCTACCATCTCATGATGAAATTTAATCTCACTGTGAGCTACAAAGAGGATGGAAACTTAACCTGACTGTAGCATTTAGAGTGGGGATTTTCGGGGTGATTGAGGCTCAATGTGGCCATCAGGGTTGTGGCTTACTCAAGCAGGATGGAGACCTGAGCTGGCTCTGTCACTGTGTGATATCCCGGGTGGCCACCAGCAAGAAGACCCTTGCTAGATGTAACCCTCCCCAACTTTGAACCTCTCAGCCTGCAGACCTGTGGATAAATAAGACCTTCACTCTTTACAAGTCACCCAGTTTGTGGTATTTAGTTACAGCAACAGAAAACCCACTAAAAAATCAGGTAGAATGGCTCATGCTTATAATCGCAACAGTCTGGGAGGCTGAGGCAGAAGGATCACAAATTTGAACCCAGGATGTAGCTCAGCAGAAGTGCCTGCCTGGCAAGCACAATGTCCTAAGTTTGATTCCTGGTACAAAAAAAAAAAAAAAAAAGTGAGCCCAACCTGGGCAATTTAGCAACTTAGTGAGACCCTACCGTAAAATAAAAACTAAAAAAGAAGCAGGGATATGGCTCATACAAAGACTTTGGGTTCAGTCCCCACAACCCCCTGCCCCTCAAAAGGACAGACGATAACCCTTGTTATTCAAAGATTCCCAACTGTGGTTTCATAGATGTGCATTTTATGATCACTTTGTGACTTGTACTGAGGTGGGTTCATGAACAACAATATAGGAATCCAAGCAGCCAAACTGATAAATTTGGAATTTAATTAGCTGAGCTCAGGACCACTCCTATACAGACCCCACCTGGTTCAGAGTCCAAAACAAGTGGCCCCAAACTGGAAAGTTACAGAGTTTTTAAAAGAGAGAATCACAAAAGACATCCTATTGCAAACAATTTAGCTGGAATCTTTCATTAATTTTTGGTTGACACCTGTATCCTGCTTCTTTTGTTGAGCAGGTTAATTTTTCTCCTGTAGGTACAGCACATTCTGTTTTTCTCATGGGATTTATATCTGGGGTAATTTTCCATTTTCCTGAATACAAGGCACTAGTTAAACGCAGGGCTTAAGATGGCATCAGTTATGCCAAGCTACAACAGTACGTTAACCTATTATTTTCCATGCATCAATTTTTTTTTTTTTTGAGACAGGGTCTCACTATATAGTCCAAGCTGGCCTTGAACTCACTATGTAGCTGGCCTCAAACTTCCATGACCCTCCTCTCTGCCTCTCATGTGCTGGGATTCCGGGTGTGCACTGCCATGCCCAGCCCCATTGACCAAATATCGCACATATATTGTTCCATATTGTATTGTTTAAAAGAGGAAAGAGACTGGTTCCACATCTTAGCCGCTCGCCTTGCTGGGTTCTCACTCTGTGAGGTTGAACTCTAATAAAAAGGCCACAATTCAGCCTCTTTGGGGGTGAGAGATGTAACAGTTATGTAGTTTTTGCTTTTGAAAAATTATAGTACATGCACAGAATTTTTCTGCACTACTGAGGATTGAACCCAGGGCCTCCTCACTTGCCCTTTTGTAATCTGAATTTTGTGACAGGGTCTCACTGTGTTGGTGATTTGCCCACGCTGGGCTCAAACTCGAGATCCTCCTGCCTCAGCCTTCCAGAGTGCTGGGCTTACAGAACCGAGCCACCACACTCCCTCCGCACACGTGGCGACATTTACTGCAAGTGGCTTTGGGTACATTCGCCCTGTTGTGCAACCATCTGGTATTAGTTCCAGAACATTTTTGTCACTCTGAAAAGCAACCTTGTATTTCTAGCCCTCACTCCTCCTCCCATGGTTCCTCCTCTTGCCAGGAAGCATGGATCCAGCTTTTCCTCTCTGGGGATTTTGCTGAAACGTAACCTACTTTTGACCTCCAAAGCTGGCAGTGGGGAATAGTAGAGTCATAGGGTCAGCTTGGTTCCGTCCTGGGATCGTCTCATTCTGAGTTTCTCGCTGGAGGAAACGACTGGCGAGTTGGAGCCCCCAGGACACCCCCAGCCTACAGGGGCCCCCAGGGATACCCCAAAGAAGCTCCACCTCGAGGTTCAGACACACGGAGCTGGCTTCGAGGGTTCCATCCCCAAGGACCTGGAGTGGCAGATGTGGGGATGAGGGCATTGCTTCCCACGGGGGCTGGACTCTGCCAGGACAGGGTCACCCAGAGAGGTGTGGGTGGCAGGGCAGGTCCCAGCTTCCTGACTTAGAAATGACTTCCTCTCCCTGCAGGACTTTATTCCCTAAACGACAGCAGATGTGTAACTACAGCCCTCAACCCCACAGCGCAAAGAGAGAAACGCAGCATGAACTGCTGAGCGCAGAGGTTCCAAAGCTGGGGCTGCAGCCACTTCCTCTAGCGAAGCCTGGGTTGTATGACTGAGTGTACTGTAAGAATATTCCAGAATATTCCAGTCTCTGTGGCTTTCTTTCTTCTTCTTTTTGAAACAAGGTAGTTCAGGCTGGCTTTGAACTCACGTTGTAGCCCAGTCTGGCCTCAAACTCGGAGATCTTCCTGCCTCAGCCTCCTGTGTGCCGGGATAAGGCCCATCTTGGGGATAGCACTGTGTGCACTGGGGTGGATGCCAGACTGCACAGGGCTGGGACCAGCACAGGTAGGGCAGTGGGTGCCTGTGGAAACCGAACCAGGCCAAGACCTCTGGCCTTAAGGCCAAACCACACACTCATGCTGGCTTCCAGGAAGCAGACGACACAGAGACAAAGACAAGGGTGGAGGAGGACATGGTCAGCTTTCCACCCACTTCAGCCTTTCCAGCCCTGCTGCCACCCTGTGATTTGGGAACATGTGAGTCACAGGAAAAACTCAGGATAAGTACATCCCAGGCTGGGAAGAGGCCTCTTTAAGTTTTCCCGGTCAGGAAGGTTTATGGGCAGTGGGGTGCCAGAGCTGGGGGAACGCCGCTCATTTCCTGAAATCTGCCAGTCCAGGCTGGGCCGAGAGACACCAGGTCCTGGGGTCCTGCCTGCCGGCCTGGATAGTGCTCCCAAGGGACATCTGGCCAAACCGGGGACCCTCCTGAAAGGCACGGTAAGGACGGACGAGATAGGAGGGAAGAGAGGAGGAGGGGAGGTATGATCTTGGCTTCTGTTTGTTTCCTGAGATGAGGTTTTGCCGTGTAGTTCAGGCTGACCTGGACTCACTAACGCAGCCCAGACTGGGTTCGAATTCTCGACAATCCTCCTGCCTCAGCCTCCTGAGTGCTGGGATGACAGTTGTGTACCACCTTGCCCGGCTCCTGCAGGGATTCTTGCAGCTGACTGGGAATCTGTCAAAGTGCAGCCTGCTCCGTGAGCAGCCTCCTACTGCAAAAGTGGGGCCTCCTGAGACCTCAGCTGACCCTCAGCCACCACACAGAGCAGGGCATGTGCACAACTGATGGCCCTGTGACTTTTTATTTTTGCTGGAGGTGGAACCGAGGCCCCCAAGCACGCTAGGTGAGCCCTGAGCACACCCAGCCCTCTGACTCAGGAGCTGATTGTTCCTGTATATCCAGCCCTAGAGTGAGCCCCGCCCCCACCCCTGTTGCCCCATGGCGTACCTTTGCCTGATTTAGACTTTTTTCTTTTGCTTTACTTTACTTTACTTTAGGCTCCTACTATGTTGCAGGCTAGCCCTGAACTCCTGGGCTCAAGTAATCCTCTTTCCTCAGCCTTCTGAGTCGCTAAGAGTACAGGCTCACCACTGTGCCCAGGTCCTGAGGTTGGCTTTGAGTTTTCTATGGATGCAGTGGTCCAGCACAGTTTTTCCCATGCCTGGGTTCCTTCTCAACACCAGACCACGGAATCCAGCTGTGTTCTTGCTGTGGTCTGCTCATTCCTGAGGCGTAGACCCCTTGTGCAGTGCTGGGGTGAATGGTGTCCCTGGCCTGGGTGGCTAGGACAGGCCAGCATGTGTCTTCCTTGAGCAGGAGGTGGCAGTCTTTGGTCACAGGTGAGGGCTCCCAAGCTCAGCTCCATAGATGGCGGCCAGAGCCCCCAGGGCAGGAGTCCCAGTGAGGCCATTGAGGGCTGAGCTCAGGGGCGCCGGCTAGGAGTTTGCAGAACACAGTGGGGCTCGAGTGCCAGCTCAGTGCCATCGCCTCAGTTTCCTCCCTCATCCTCCACTCCTGGGTGTGGACGGAGCACCTGCCTGTGCCCAGGACTGTCCTGTCCTGACCTGTCCTGGATGCTGGGCATACGAAGGGCCCAGTGGGGCAAGGTTCCAAGCAGGCAGGCCGAGTTTCCAGAAAAGGAAATGAGGGTAATAGGGACAGCATTCATTTTCTGGGAACCAGGGGTGGAGCCATCCCCATCTCCTAGGTGGTCGGGGCCCTGTCTGGCGCAGCATAAGTGCTCAGTAAATGTCTTCTATTATTTATTTAGTTAGTTTTATTCTGATTTTTTTTTTTTTTGAGACAGGGTCTCACTGTGCCGTTGGCCTTGCACTCACTATGTAGCCCAGACTGGCCTTGAACTTGCAGTGATCCTCCTGCCTCAGCCTCCTGAGCACTGGGGTGACAGGTGTGTGCCACTACACCCGGCTTCATGCTGAACCTCGCTGCACCCTCTACAGCAGATCCTTTGGGACTCCTTGACAGGAACCGGAAGCCCAGAGAGGGAGATGATGTCCCAGAGGCCACGCAGCTCCTGAGAGCTGAGTTATTAAGAGTGGTGCATGTTGTACTCCAGGGGTGAAAATGGCCGGCAGCAGGACGCCAGACTCGAATGCATGGAAACGTGGCCTGGCCTCCCCTGCTTGCGCCCTGGCAGGGTGGACAGTGTACCAACTTCCTCTTGGTCCTTCCTGTTGCGCCCTCTTCAGCAGGAGCTCTGAGCAGGGACAGTCTCGCGCTCTAGGCCTGGACTGGGGCTGCAGGGCGGGGTGGGGTCAGGGTCTGCACCTGGTTCAGGGCTCCTCTGGGCCACACACTTCCGCTCCGCCAGGTCTGCTGTAGGAGCCTCCCCACAGTGACTCACTGTGCAGGGTGGGACCGAGACAGCCCTGACTGCCACTCCGGTCACAGAGCCAGCCCTGCTCAGGGTCACAGCGCTGCTGCCTCCCAGCATCTCTCTGATCTGGGGACAAGGACATTACCGGGTACGGGGTACGGGGCTCGCGGTTTGGCAACTCAGCTCTTTTCTGTTCTGTTTTTGTGGTGCTGGGGGCCGAAGCCAGGGACGCTTTGCCACTGAGCTACACCCTCCACCCTTTTTCTTTTTTCCTTGGAGACGAGCTCTTGATATGTAGCCTAGACTGACCTTGAATTCTCACCCACCCTCCACCGCAGCCTCCCCACTAGCTGGGATTGCAGGTGTGCTCCACTGCGCATGGCCGGAAACTCAACTGCCTTCTGAGTGATTTTAGGTAAGTTACTAACCTCTGTGCCTCAGCTTGTTCATTTGCACAATGGGTTTAACAAAACAGCATCAAAATCACGTGTCATGGTACAGTGTTTAAACCTGCTTGGAAACCGGGCGTGACGGTGCACACCGCACACCTGTAACTCCAGCACTCAGGAGGCTGAGGCAGGAGGAGCACTGGGAGTTCAAGGCCAGCCTGGGCTACATAGTGAGTTCAAGGCCAGCCTGAACTACACTGAGCCCCTGTCTCAAAAACAGAACAAATGAAAACATAAACACAAACAAACAAAGAATATAAGGTTGAAGACTAACCAAGAGAAATACTTTTTTCTTTTTTTTTTTTTTTT
>PVJX010033946.1:0-19295 GCA_004027295.1 Dolichotis patagonum
ATTATTGTAATTGAAACTATGCTCAACTATAGCAGAGTAAGAGATATGGTGTTAGATACTGTTGATGTCCAGTTGACTTAATGTAAAGTACTGTGTTGCCTATGTTGTCCTGGTCTGATCTGCTCTGTACTGCCCCCTTTTGTTTTATTCTCTTTTGAATAAAAAATAAAAAATTAAAAAATAAAAATTAAAAAAAAAAGAGAGAGAGAGTTGGGGATGCAGCTGAGAGTTAAGAAGGCCCTAAATCCCCAGCACCATGAACAAAAGCAAAAACAGACCAAACTTCCAAGTACTTCCATCATCCATTCTGCAACAAATAACACAAAGGAAGAGAAACACGGAACCCATAATTTGTGCACAAAGGTGAATCCAATACAGAAAGAAAGGGAAATTCATTTTCTTGTGAATTTATACACAATATTTTCCTCCTCAGGCAGGACTCATCGCCAGGACTTCCCTGGTTTGGGGGGATGGATTGGGATTTGCTCACATGCATGTTCACAGAATCAAATGCAACTTAGATTTTCTGAGAGCTGGGATGCTTTGGCACTGCTTAGCTACAGCTGCAAAAGATCACTGTGAGGACAGAATAAACCGTTCATGAGACAGCAGCCCCACGCTGGAAGAGTCCTGAGATTCACTGACTTGGACTGTAAAAGCTTACACAGCGTAGCTGCATCATCCAATAAGTGTTCTCCAATGTCACTGTGGGCACCAAGGAGGGACGGCAACAAAGTCCAGCAACAGTCGGGGGTCTGGTCAGTGCATGAACAGCCCCCAAGCGGTGAGGGCTGACCCCAGTGAGCTGGTCAACCTTCTCACTCCTGCAGTCCAAGCACCCCAAAACATCAGGCAGATTTCTGTCCTTAGAGGGCAGCACTGAGTCAAAGGGAGCCAGCATACTCTTCTTCCTGCTACTGAAGTAAGATCAATTATGCAATTCTTATTCAGTTAATTTCATTTTTTAAAGCTCTTGCCCTATATTAATTAGCTGATAGGATCCTTATGGTGTGATGTGTGTTTAGGGCCGTTGTAGAATGCACATTGTCACAGAAATCTGTTTTGTGGGACTTGTTAGCACAGATATTATTTAGCTAAATAGCTCTTAATGATTCCTTCAGAGCCTGCTACATCTGTTGAGTAATTCATTTTATAGTCAGGGACTTAAAAAATTCCATGTTCTTTTTCTTAACTTAGTCAACCCTAATGACCCATCTCTAGACCAGAGATGTTAATAGATAGCTCTGTGTTCAGAAGAGATTTAAAATAATACTTCATCTATTCTAAAGTAAGGGGGAAAAGTCCGAGAGTGAAGTATGATTTTATTCCATTTTGAAAAGTCTTAAAAAATATATTATTTTTTCAAATAAGTTGCTTCAAGGGAAAAGAAGAAATCAGAATTATATCAAATACCTGGCTCTTTTGAAAATAACCTGTTGGATTCAAACAACTAAGAGTCGATGTGGATTTGTTTGCACAAATCAGTTTGTACACCTGGGAGCCAGTGGACTCCAGTTCTGAAAGGTCCGCAGGGTGAGTTCTGTCGCAGTCAAGCTGCTTCCACTAGTAGATCAAGGGCTGTGGTTTGCTGCGGGCGACGCCATGAAGCGTCCCGGAAGAACTCCTGGGCATCTCAGGCTGGGGCAGCCATCACAGCAGTCCTGTGATGTCAGCAGCCCTGTCCTCGCTGGCAATTCATCCTGCTTGTGAAGTGCAAATATCCGAACCATGACAGATGGGGCAGGGAGCGGGTGTTTCTGTAATAATTCTGAAACTCCAGCAAATGGTCCAGGCTTAGGTGAAGGAGGGACCATGCATTGAAAGATGCCGTGCACTGAACCCCACAGAAGTCACGAGATGTTTCTGTGCTGACTTCTTTCTCATGTATACTTAAGACCTCTCTGGACAAGAATCCCCAAAAAACACATCCAAGGACATACATCCCATCAATGACTCGGTTCAAGGACCGAGTTGGCTTCAATTTCTGAAAACAGTCTAGATGTGTGCGCTTGGACAAGCTTTTGTCCACAAAGCTGATAAACTCAGACCCCTTAGAGGAAACTGGACACTGTGTTGGGGACTCAGCATTTTCCCTTAGTCTGTTCGTTCCCTTGGAAAACACGCACGGTGCTCTCTGCAGCAAAGTACGGGGCCTAGGAGCCCAGAAAAGACATAGTAATTAAATCAAATTCCCCATTTCTGCTGCCTACAAGTTCTGTGAATCTGGACAAGTTATTTAACTAATCTAAATTTACTCATTTGCACGATGAGGATAATGATATCTAATTCGCAGCACTGTGATAAGGGTAATGGGAGATAATGCATACAAAATGCCTCATGAAGTGCAGCTGAAAAACATTCTCTGTCTTCCACAGGGGATACCTAGCCCATGATGCAGGGGTTTCTGGGTGGCAATGAAAAGATAAAGGCTCTGTGAACAAGGGGCAACTGAGAATACCACATGCATTTACATTTTTTAAAATTTATATAAAATACACATTGCCATTAACCCTCCTCAGATACTCTCCTTTGTTCTGAGCAGTCGCCTCATTGCTCCTGCTGCTCCCCAAAGCTGTGTCATTGGTCCTCTTCAGGGAGGATCTTCAGTTTCTCTCCACTGGCTGCACCAAAGAACTGAATCCATTGCACAGGTTAACCTCTCATCATCTCTTTGACTTTGAGGATTAGATAGAAGCTCTTAGGGTGCCAGATCAGGTGAATAGGTCAGGTGAAGACACATCGTGATGTTTTTGTGAGTCTGCTTTTCCATTGGATGGGACTCAGCAGCTGGCCTTATCATGATTTTCATTTCTTACAAAAACACTCATGATGAGGAGAGTTTCCAAAGATGGTGGACTGGTAGGTAGCAGGAGAGAGATCCTCTCTGAGAGAGACAGGTTAAATGCCAGAATTTAACACCCTGGAGAGACCCAAACAGAGAGGGATGGACTCTCCCAACCCAGGAAGAAACTAAAGTTAAAAAAAAACATTCAAATATGAGGTCCCAGGGCTACCATTAGTAAAGCTAAGATCAGCAAGCACGACGCCCTCCTCAAGCCACCTAAATTCCTGCCCGAGACTGACCTGACGGACAGAACTGCGCTGATGCGACTGGCTTGAGCAGCCAGAGCATGGAGCTGAACATCCCTGCATGCGGCTTGCCCAGACCCAGCCCTACACACGACCCACCCAGAGGCACCATGAATTTGTGCCCCAGCTGCGCTGAAGTCGGAGGTCTGGGAGCCCAGCAGTTCTTACAGACCAGCATCAACACGCGGTGAGTGATGGGAATAAGACCCTCCCATGGGAAAGGGGAAACCCACTGGATGACATGTTGGATTTGGGCAGGACAGCCTTAACTCCATAAGGAAGTGGCTTCAGTTGGTTGCTCCCCTCACCAAGCGGATTGGTGGAATCTGCTTGGATTGGGTCGTGCCCCTGGCTGGGACCCAGTGGGTTGCTACAAACTAATTCCCTGAGCACAGCCACACACTGACGCAGTGAAGGCCTGCAAAGGTTGACTGCCCCAGAGGGGAGGAGCCAGCACACACTGCCCATGCTTGAACTTCAATCTCTGCGGAAGGCAGAGGTCAGAAGCTCCTAGCCTGCACCCTCTAGAGGAACTTTAACTAACAAGAAAAGGGGCAGGAAATTGCACTATACACTCGTATGGAAGGAACCCAAAACATGACAAGAGGGAGAAATAAGAAAATACTCCCAGCCCCAAACCCTGAGAATATTGATCCAGGAGAGGTAAATACAAAAGAGACTGAGGTCAGCAAACATGCAACATCAAACACAGCGTTAGCGGACATAAAAAGATATCTTCAGGACCTCGTAAGTGGGATCAAAACTGCAATATTAATTCAAATTAAATAAGAGGTAAGTAGATTGATAAAAGAAAGACTGGGCACCTCTCAAGAAGACATAGACAGAAGAATGGAGGAACACAAGAGGAGAGAAACATTTAATGAAGAATACCAAAAAAACCCTAGAATTCATGAAGAAAATTCAAAGAGATTATCAGGAAACTAAAGACTCCATAGAAAGCTGGCAAAACTGCTTGAAAGAAACCAAAGATAGACTATCAAAAATTGAACACAGGCTTGCAATGTGTGATCATGAAAGGGAAGATCTCTTAAAAATAACAAGGGAGTAGGCAGTAACTATACAAAGACTAGAAGATGACAAGAGGATCTATAACTTAAGAATAAAGCATGTGATTGAAGAAGCAGGAGTCAAAACATAGGAACTGCAAAGGTTATTCACAGAAATTATTAAGGAAAATTTCCCAAGATAGAAAAAGGAAATGATATGCAGATGTATGAAGCATACAGAACTCCAGCCACCTACAACCCAAACAGAGCTACACCTAGACACATAATAATCAAGATCCCAGAAATTCAATATAAGAACAGAATATTAAAAGCAATCAGAGAAAAGAAACAGATCACCTATAAAAGAAAACCCATCAAAATCATGGCAGACTTTTCGACATAGACCATTAGGTCAAGAAGAGCATGGAGTGAAGTAATTCAAGCCCTGAAGGAGAACAACCTCCAGCCCAGATTGATGTATCCTGCAAAACTCTCTCTAGAAATTAATGGAGAATCAAGATGCTTCCATGACAAAGAGGAACTGAGAGAATTTGTGACCACCAATCCAACTCTACAAAAAATACTGAAGGACATTTTAGAGAGAGAGAAAAAGAATATGAGCATTTCAGGAACAGTGGCAGAGAGGCCTCAGTGAATGGGGCAGACAGTGGAATGGAACAGAAAAATAAATAACCAATGGCAGAAAAACAGAATAGCAGAAATAAGGCAGAGAGGATTGGCTGTAATTTCTAGTATAGATGGCCTTGGAATAGTAACGGAGAGAAACACAGGCAGAGTAGATCAGGAGATAGGGTCCATTGAGATACTCTATATAGGGAGGCAGCGGGACCCAAAATAAGCAATGTACTCTATGGGAGTGAAAGGGTAGGAATTGTCTAAAAAAGGAAGGCAGAGGATATTGTTAATTGGGTAACAAGATTTAAAATCTACATTATTCTCTTCACTCTTCCTGGATGGATTACATGCTGTTCCAGTTTGTCTACTTAGGTTAGACTTGACATGATCAGCTATCCCAAAAATAAGAGGACATATTATGGTAATCATCCCTAATTTTCCTATCAACTTAATCTGAAGCCCTTTATAACTTATACTGTCTTATTATGACTGATCTTATTTGAATCTGGGTTGTTAGATTGCTACTTTGTATTGACTGATTTTATTGAAATCTGTTATGATTGACAGCATCAAGTCTAAGAGTATAGGCAACTACAGTGAAGATGACAAGATTCACTAAGATACCCACTGTGGTTTGATTATTACTTGCTTTTGAAGTCTTATAATGTCTGCAATGCTTTGTTTTTATTAATGTTGTTATATACTGCTGAGACATCATGGTAACCATTGTAGATCACTTTGTACTGTGGTTATATATGACTTTTTGCTTCATGCTTTTCTAGGAATTGTTTTGTTTTATCTTGCTTTATTTTGTTTTTCCCTCTAATACAGAAAGGATAGATATACATGTAGAGACTCATGCATGTGTAGAGCTTATAAACAGTTTATGAGAACCAACTATATAACACAAGTTGAAATGAACAACTACTTTGAAGAAAAAGAGACACTACCGTACCCAGTGCTGATTCCATAATGTCATGATGTGTAATCCAGCAAAATTATCATTCTTTGTTCAAAGTGATTTTAGCTTGTTTTGTTTTGTTTAAGTTCAACACACATGAAGGTATGGACAGCTGTTTTGAGGAGAATGAGAGACACTATGACAGCCATTCTCGGCTTCCCTATTGTCTGGTCTTGAAGACCTGAAACTCCCTCCTCGTCCTGCTCAGATTAATTCCATACTATGTTGTTTCATGTGAATTCCCTGTATGTGACAATATGGACAACTATTTGGAAGAAAACAAGAGTCAATACGATAGAGAGTGAATATCTCCGATTGTCTAGTTTTGGAATTTATGTCCCTTACATTGCTTTCTTGTGCTCCGCTTTGTTCTGTCTTGTGTTTAATTTTACCCTTTTGATATAATTGAATGTATATTTGAGTGGGTAAGCTGGATGACCATATTGCTGGGGGTTTTTTGTCAGATCGTGGAACAGAACTGATAACAGACTCACTGTTTGAATGTCTACTTTACATGTTTTAACTTTATAATTTGAACAACTATTTCCAAGAAGTCAGTATGTAATTTGTCAAGTAATAATCTCTTAGGTTTTTTTGTTGTTGTTCTTTTCCTTTTTTCCTTGGAATTCTGTATTGTCGCTACCCTTTATTCTGTTTTGTTTTGTTTTTTTCTTTCTTCTCTTTAAATAAAATTTTAAAAATTTTTAAAAAATACTCATGAAACAGGACTTCCAGAACTGCTTCAGAAAGTGGAAGGAGGATGGGAGAAGTGTTCAAAGCAAGAGGGAGGATGGGGGTGGTGTGGGGTTAATGACATTGCGTCGTTTAATGAATTGTTGAAATGTAAACCCACCATATTGTTCAATCACTGTGAAATTAACTGTTCTCCCCAAAAGGAATGCATAAGCAGCAGCATCTACTTCCTCTAGAATGAGACTTGAGAACTGTTCCTACAAGGGCCAGATGGAAAATACGTTAGGCTCATACCTATCTGGTCTCTGTGGCAACTACTCAACTTTCTTACTATACAGTGAATGCAGTCATAGACCATACATAGACAAAAGAGTGTGGCTGTGTCTCTATAAAACTTTATAGACAAACCAGGCAGCCAGCTGGTGAGTGACCTGAGATCTCTTTATGTGGGATGGAAATCACTGATGAAGGGCAGCAGTCAATAAGTCTCAGCAAAGTAACCACGAGTATTCATTTCCAAAACCCTATTACATTCTGCATCCCTTTGCCTACCCCTTGGACCAGGAGACTATTTGGTTGACTTTAGTCACTCAGAGGGTTTACAGCCTGAACTTCTAATAATGTACTACTAATAAATAGTGTACCAGGTACAGACAGTACTAAAGCATAGTCAAAGAAGTATGATCAGTCACAGAGATGAAACAGAAAGGAAAATGAAATGTAGCTAATAACCATACCTCGCACGGGAAAACTAGGTTTCCTACATCACAGAGAATTTGTACAATGAGCTATTGATTCTACCGACTTGTGAGTGTATTTTAAAAGTCCTAGCAAACTTAGGAGGCACAGTGAGAATTGGAAATTTTCACAACATCAAAACACATATACATAAATATTCAACTGATCTTCAAAAGAAGCCTGCCCTTAGAAATCACTGCAGAATTCATTCCAGCTGCGGCTCAGCACACAAACCTGTCTGGTGGAAAGGAAAATGGTCCTATTATAATTCAGTCCCCACTCTGACTGGGTTGAGTCAGGGAGAAAAAGAACACGATGGTTTAATTAGATGTTTAAAGTTGATCAGCTGGTTGTTTTTTTAAAGATAACTGGGTTTTTAAGTGAGTGCCACTTTTTTTCTGTTTTAAAGTCTGACAGTTTATAACTCTGATATCTAGATCAGAACCAGTTCTCTCCCAGGACCAGGAGTGGCTTTTGTTTCTCTTGTTCCTCTTAAGATGAGGCCCAACACAGGATATGACTCCTATGGTTTGCTTTGGTCCCCACCGACTCCCTCATAACTAGACAAATGGCTCCTTCATCTCCATCCGTCTCTGTCTCGCACTCTGCCACCCCCAGCCAAAGACCTGGAAGCTTGCCTGGGTTTGCGAGGTGCAGGGCTCAGCACAGTGTCTGGTGTACAAGCAGAACCCTAATAAAGAATGATGAAACAGGATACAGAGTTAAAACATGGCCATAAAGAGCCAGAGAATTTTCTAAGGCACATGGTGCATATTTACCATTTTTCCCCAAATAATGCAGTTTTCCTTATTTGTACATTGTTCTTAACTGGCAGTCAAGACATGAGTGGACAAACTTTTGCTGTCTAGGTAGGTAGTGGATATTTAGGCTTTGGAGACTATAGGATTTCTGTCTCAGTTACTCGTTGCTGAGACATTGCTAAAGCCAAGGGAAGTACAGAAGCAAAGGAAGACAGCTGGCCTCCAATGGAACCCGGGACTCTCACCTTCTGTACTGTTGACATTTTGGTCCAACAACTCTTGGTTGTAGGCCTACTCGACACAGTGGACCATCATTATCAGCATCCTCGGACTTGACCCAGTGAGTGCCAATAACACACCCAAAGGACCCCAGAAATGTGTCAAGATATTGCTAAGTGCTCCTTGGAAAGAAAATCACCCCAGCTGAAACTACTGCATAAAACTTCACAAAACAAGCCGTGAACTTGACTTGGGTGATGAGCGACAGTTTAATAAATCCTGATGTGGAAAAGAGAAGAGATGAGGAAGGTCTGTCCCAGTGCTGTTTGTGAAAGGGCTGTAAATCGACTCTGTTCTCTAACTTCTTGGCTCCTCCTCATGAGGAAAGGGTCCTGTGGGGACATCTTTCTCAGGAGCAGGTAAACTTTCAGAGTCTTGGCCTAGGGATTTAGCTCAGCAGCATAAGCGCCTGCCTTGCAAGCTCGCAGTTGTGAGTTCGATCCCTGGTACCACAAAAAAAAAAAAGAGTCGAACAGGCGCTACTGACTGGAGACTGTGGGACTTACCAGTTCTGAGAAAGGAGGTGACTTCATGTGGGATACCCATCCCTCCTCCCATTGGGACACCCACAATCACTTTGACTATTTTTGTGAGTTTTTTAGCAATTGGCTTCTCAGTAAAATATACATTCAAAGGCAACGAAGAGACTGTGAGGAACACAGTGATTGATGTAGGTCAGTGCTGGGAGTCAGGACCCGAATCTGAGAGCTGAGATGGGCCTGCGCAGCTGCTCAAGTCTGCCCTCCGCCATGTTTTCTGTTTCTTTTCCCTCCCTCCATTTTTTCTTTTATTCCTTTTTTTCTTCCTTCCTCCTTCTTCCTCTTTTTCTTTGTTTTGTTTCAGGACTGACATCCCGCCTTTCAGAGCACTGATTTCCCAGTTCTCCCACCAACCTCATTTCCCTGACAAGCCTCGGAAACTGCCACACATACACTTCACACCTTGACACGTGGGAGTAGAAACCTAGGCAGATCAGCTCCGTGGCACAGCAGAGAAACGGAGATTTCAAGTGAGATTTGAGACAGCTCCTCTTGTGCTGTCTGTGGCCCGGGCCTTGATAATATGCTAAGGCCAGGAAGATGTGCTGTATCGAAAAATGTTTTTCCTCAGATAGCCAAACAGATTTTTTTTTAAAAGACAACTCTGTCTACTTGCCCCTGGGGGGGCAATGCTGGTATGGTAAACTTCAACGCGATGTGTAATGTATGGTCTACTTTAAAATTCTTCAAAATGCCGATTTATCTGATTTTTACCAGAGCGGGGAGACCAGGCAGTCATGTTCCCATTAAACCAGACATCTCTCTATGCACAAAATTGAACTTCAGAGAGGAAGGTGTACACACTGGGGACAAGTTTGAATAAAGGAGGCTGGTGAAAGAGAAGATGCAAAAGAGGAGAACCTTAGGAAAAGCAATCCCTTGCAGAAAGGGACAAGATGAATATTGTTAATAGTAATTTGCACGGCTATTGATTTAATGTGGGAAAAATTAAAGCTTCCTGTGGCTGTAGATGAGATTCGGGCGCCCTCCGGTGGACATACTGTAAAATTGTACTCATTGCCCTTGAATGCTAATACTGTAATTTCTCCAGTTACAAATACTTTGTTTCCTTTTAACTGTTTGAATTGAATGTAGCTCGCCTATTCACGTAATTTCAAAGTAATATTAAATTAGTATTTTAAGTCACGGCTTTTTTCTGCTCTGAACTAATCCCAAACTTTCTACAGATTCACAAAGCCCACAGATTTCCACCCTGAACACATAAATATCCCTGGCTCCAAACCATAGGCACCTCTCTCTTCAGAGCCTGCGGTCTAATCCTTTGAGTGTGAACTTCAAACACTCTGCCTAATAAATCCCTCTAAGCCTCTTTTTTAAAGGATGATGTTGCATGTCATTAGCCCAGGAAAAGATCAAACAAAATTCAGTATCTGAAGTAGAGTTTTCCGTGAATGCCTTTACCTTGCCACCGCCATACAGAGAAGTACTCGTAAGGGAGCCATTGGGAATCAGGGACATCTGTACTGTCATCTCAAGAGCTACCAGCAGCGCTGCTATGGCTTCTGCAATGTTTGAAAACAAGAGAAAATTAGCGGGTAAAATTCTGAGCAAGACAAAGCAGGACCTTCCTTAGATTCATTCCTAACTCAGAGCAAAATTTCACCCGAAGCCATTTGCTCGCACATTAATGGAGTCAGGAGCTAGCTCCTCACACAAGTGTAAAGGGTTTCTAAACCAGGCTGACGGATTCTGCCGTGTAGGATGGTCACACCGCTTCAGAATATTTTTCAGCCCTGCTCCCTGCGCACAAATGCTGCCAGGACTCCGGATCACCGTAGGAATCAAAATGCTCCGACCACCTTCCACCAGAGCTGTAGCTTCTCTCTGACCACGAGGTGCTTCTGCTGGGGGCTCTCACTGGGACTTGGAGCTCTGCGGTCTTGATCTTTCCTCCAAGCTGGAACTCAGGAGAGACCTCGTGTCTTGGTGTGGCAGAAAGAGGGAACAGGGAGGCAGAGGAACAGCAGAGCAGATGAGACTTCACATCCGTCTGCTGGCAGAGCAGAGGCCTTCATTTCCATGGGAGCAGCGCTGCAGAGACGTTCGGCCCTGCAGCCAGGTCTGATGACCTCCAGAGCCCGAGTCACTAGCTCTGCACCAGCCGTGCTCCTGGGCACACTGTCTGCACTTCCCAGAGGTGTGTGGGTATCACTCACATTGGGACTTTTTCCTTGGAGACCTTTGAGAGCACAGCTCTCTGAGAGTCTAAGTTTGGTGTCTGATAAAAACAAAAATATATTTGACAGCTATAATTTGTTGTTGATAATAAACACAATGACCACAGAACAGGTTTTTTCATGGGGATGGTACAAATCTGCTACTTTTTAAGCCAAATTCCACATAGCATTTTTTAAGAGGGATACTCATTTTAGTGGCCAATCATAGTCACATGCACCAAAAAAAAAAAAAAAAAAAAAGGAGCGAAAGAAAGAAAAGAAAATGTTCTTTGTCCAACAAGATCAGAAATGCTGGTCTAAACAATAAATTCCACAAACTCAGAGGTCCAAAAGCATAACTTTTCAAAAAAGGAACATTAGCTTTTCAACCATATCCTATTTGGTCAAATACGGATGATGCGAGGAAGACTCCCTTGGTTTGGAACTTCTCCTCCATACTTCTTCGTCCCAGGTGTAAAGTTATTTTCTTCATCCTCTGCATGTCTGGCAGGAACCTTCCTTATCTGGGCCTTGGTGAGGAGAGGCACCAGGTCTTCTGCTTGGCCCTTGGTGACATCCAGGGACGGGTTAGTGAAACTAATCTGATAGCCCCATCCTTCCCTCTGAAGCCTCGTCCTCCCATCCTGCCCTTCTGCCATCCCTGTAGGTCGACCAGCAGGCACTCAGCTCCCTTTTTGAGGCTTTCTCTAGAGTACAGACACCTTCCAGCTGCTTCCTCTACCCTATGAGGAGGTGTTGAATGCTCCAGGGTCCCCTTGGCTGCAGGCCACCCCACACCCACAGACTGAGGCCCAGGCTCCTTTGGTTGGGAACCTTGAGCTTAGCTGACTTTTGTTGGCTGCTCTTCCAGACCTTTCCCTGCCAAGAATTTCAGTCCAGGCCTGAGGGGCCGGCCAGAGGGTCCCTCTTAGAAAACCTCATTAGCAGCAGGCTAATGTTCTCCTTTACAGCTCTGAAAGAATCATTGCTGTCTTCCAACCTTGAGAGGATTCCTATCTCCTTCCCTACAGCCTGAAATCACCTTGTAACCCTTTTTCGTCCTTCTGAGCCCACCAAGAACAATGGTTCCCATGCCCTTGCCTCCTAGGACCCACATGACAGTGTTTGGCATGTTTTTCCTTTCGCAACCTACATGCAAGTGCTACTGACATCCAGCACTTAGGACAGGGACACTGCTCGCCACTCTGCAGGACAGAGGACTCCCCCAGCCAAGCGTCAGCCTTGCTCAGGCTGAGCACTACTGCGCTAGACCAGAAAGTTGCCATTTTCCTTTTAAATTAGAGAGAGAAAAGGAATCAATTCACTTTGCAAAGTGTCCCATCTGCAGACTGGGAAATGACTGTGTTCCTGGATGCCAGATGTTTTTTAATCACTGTTATGGTTTAGATCTAAATGTCCCCCACAATTCTCATGTATGTGGAAGCTGATAGGATCGTGGGGTGCTGTACTCATCGGTGGATTCACCAATGGCTGAGAACACAGCGGTCTGTGGTGTTAGGTGTGGTGTTAGGAGGTGGAGCCTGGTTAGGGGTGGGTCGCCAAGGGCGTGGCCTGGAAGGGTGCGCTCCTGTCCCTTGTCTCTCTGCTTCTGAACAGCCCTGGGTTGAGCCCCTTTTCCTCCACCGTGCCCCACCAGCTAGCCCATTTCTGAATCAGAGCCAACCTGAGCCAAAATGCACCTCTCCTCGGGAGTCCTGGGACTTGGGTGTTCTGTTCCAGTGATGAGACAGGAACTAAGACAACAACCACATGAGCACCTTCAAAGGGGCCTTGAGAAACTGTCCGCGACAGCGATTGGAACAAAGAGGTGGGAGTTTCCCAGTCCCAGTGAGACACCCCTGGGTGACATCGACCACCCTGCTGCTGCCTTCTCGGCCTTTCTGTCTGATGGCAGAGGTGGGGAGGGAGGGCAGCCTCTGCTGCATGCACAGCTCTGTCCCGCAGACACAGAGGGCTGACAAACAGCTTTCGCATCAACCAGCCCTGCAGCTCAGGTGGGTGTGATGGAGGGAGCTTGTGTTCATGGTCCGATCGACTGGCGTGCATAAGCTAGGCGCCGCCCTCAATATGCCAAAGAGTTCCCCAAAGCCATTACTTTGCTCTGTGTCACAAAGAAACACAACTTTGTAGACCCGTTTGGAGGACCTCACAGTCCGAACAGACTTCTGCTTTCCAACCTCTTATGTATTGGCCTTCTAGCCTGAATTCAGTTTAGAAGTACTGGTGAAAGTACAAAGGTGGAGAGTCAACCTAGAGAAGTGGCCGTGGGATCTCAAGAGGCCACAGTGATGTGTGTTCCTGTCCTGCTCCGGGACCCCACAGCACCAGGAAGGGAAACCTCAGCATCATCCCCTCCCAGCCCTGGGGGTGAGTCACAAGGAAGCCAGGAAACGCTTGTGTGGGTCCAGGTGTCGGCTGAGCTGGAGGGAGCCCTGGGAAGAGGCAGGTCCCCCAGCACGGAGGAAGTCTGCAGCCAGGACCCTGCCTCTGCTCAGGCTGGCCCTTCTCCCACCCGCCCTGCACATCTCCCCTGGGGCAGTGGCTCCGGAGTGCTGGGAGACAGGCTCTGTCCTTGGGTGTCCTTTGCCAGCACCTGCCACCTCTGAGGAGGGGAGAAGCCAGCCATGCAGCAGGCAGCCGTGGCTTCTGTCGTGTGCCGGACACACTGGCCTCTCCGGGAACACCTGTCAGGCCATGACACGTGTAGGCGGCTCGTTTGGTTTACACAACCACAAGCAGCCAGTGTGATGAAGATCTCCACAAGAAGACAGATGAAGGAGGGCAGAAAGGCAGAGAAGGCTGGCATCACTTAAATAGAGGCTTTGGGCCAACCTTAATCAGCTGACTTCAAAGGCTGGATTCCTCACCCGGGAAGAGGCTTCCTCTCATGGGGAGTGAGGACACGAAGCAGGCTTTGTCCCTAAAGGAGATGATTCTTTATGGATACAGAAAGAACTCCCTGAGTTAATAGTAACAGTGGGGAAAAGACTCAGCCACTGATATTCAGCAGTCCTGGCACAAATAGAACCCACCCTGGCTTTGAAGTGCGTGGTCTTTACCGGAAGGCTTCTATCTTGTTCCGGTCGGTCCATTATTACTGTGCGTGTCCCTACTGGCACACCCTGGGGTCCCCCCAGCTCAGCCAACACCTCTCTCCACACCAGCGGTTCCTGGCTTCCTTGCTTTCCAAACAAAGAGGTGAAATGATGCACCGGCCTGGAGAACAATGCCAGGAAAATCTCCAAGAGCAGGGCTCTGGGACACAGAAGTGTTTAAAACTCCCCCTGGGCCTTCCGGTGCCGCTGAGGTTGAAAACTCTGCAGCGCACAGGCAAGCCCAGTCACAGCACTTGAGCAAGTTTATTACCTGGAAAGGAAGGAAGGCTTCCCCGAGACCTCCCTGGGTTTTGCGGCCCCAGCTTGGGGCTTCGCAGACCTGGCTGCACATTAGAGCCACTCGGGGAGCTGTAAAAGCTATCCCTGCTCGGCCACACCCCAATCCAATTACACCCGAAACTCTAGGGATGCAGCTCGGAGTCAGCGTTGTTTAAAAGGCCCCGGTGGTTCTAACGTGGGACTGGGATTATTGCAAACCGTGGCTCTCTAGTGCTGGGCTTTGCAGCCTTTCCTGCGTGTGAGCGACACCTGGGAGGTTTAAATAGGGAGACGCGGTCCCAGCTCCAAAGATCCTAGGTAACTGGTCTTGTGGGAGATCTGGGCTTTAAAATTTGCTAAAGCAGTCCGGTAATAGTAGCATCCAGTCGAGGTTGAGGCCAATGGATCTGGGGGGAAGGGGAGGGAGGCAAAAGAAAAAAGGGTAAAAAAACGAAAAGAATACTCACCCCGAAGTGAACAGCAAGCTCGAAGGAAGGGCCCTCAGAGGCACTTGCCTCCATGCCCCAGGGAGCAAGAAATGTGATGCTGCTTCTTTTTGTTTTGGGAATTGAACCCAGGGTTTTTGCACTGAGTTACATCCTGAGCCCTTTTTAAATTTTTTAAGACAGGGTCTTGCTAAGTCATTAGATTGCCGAGGTTGGTCTTGAACTTGTGATCCTCCTGCCTCAGGCTACCCAAAATGCTGAGATTACAGGTGTGGGCCATCATACTTGGCCTGCTGTTGCCTTGTTCCAGGCTGAAAGAAGCTGGGCTGCTGGCAAGCTTGGTATTAACACAAGACCCTCAGATTATCTAGGAGAAATAAATGTAACTCCCAACCTGTCCAATGTCCAATATGCCCAGTTTGTGTTCCTCAAAATCAAAGAATGATTCTGCCAACAATGGAGTTTAAGAGTAGGAAATTTTATCAAGAGAGAAACAGGAGAGACCCGAGTGGGTTGCAGGGCACCTCACTTCACAGAGGAAGTTTTGTAGAGCAAAATCACAAGGTGGATACTATGCGGGCTAAAGCTCTGATCAACCAATAAGATTATAAACATAGCTGCTTAGGTAATATTGATCCAGTGGGGAAGCAGGTCACGTAGCAATTGTGCATGGGAGAAGCAAAGAACTTTTCAGGAAGGGATGGGTCCAAGGGTCTTAGTCACCCATAGATGTGACCACATTTATCTAGACTTTATCAGACCAGGGGTTACCACTCCTTTGGGGACGCATGTGGGCCTGGTCATTTCATCTTTATCTTGAGGTCTACCCTCCAACAGATACGCCCCCAGCCACAGCTGTAACGAGTTTTCTTCTTGTTACTGACTCACTCTAGGGCCCAGCCCTGTCTGCCTGCCTGTATTTCTACCTTACTTGGCTATCTATGATTGCATCACCCACTGAGGCTCCTTCTGCTCACCTAGAGGGGCAGACTCATCTATTTCAACCTCCCCTCCCGGACAGCATTTCTGCCTTTCCGTGCTGCTAGCATTGCAGGCACAGATGAGCAGGCTTGCAGCAGGGGTTCAAAGGAAAGCCACACCCAGGAAGCCGGCAGCATCCCCAAGTGGAGAGAGAGTGGAGAGTGTGGAATGCCCCACACTGCAATTTGATGTCACTAGTGAGTGCTTTCTACAAAGTCTAGTTGGCAAGCTGCTGCTGTCCACACACAGTGGTCATCCTGTTATCTGACAGATCCAAGCTCTTGCCGTTACCCCACACCTTGTAACCCACGTGTCCAGGGTGTCTCCTCTCAGGTTGCAAGATCCCTGCTGAGCTCTGTCCATCCAGCACAGCCTCACACAGTGACGTTCAAAATTGGAAAAGGCTGGGCAAGGTCTCCCTAGGTGTCAGGATAAAAAGTGTTTTCCAGAAGTTTCCAGTGGACTTCTTGAACCCCATTGGCCACAAGGAAGGCTTCTACACAGCTCTCAACCAAGTGTTTGCAAAGGAATATGAAATTCACACAATTGACTTGGAGCAAATGTGGTTCTTGCCTTCGTGCTGTAGGGGGCGCCCGCCCACCCTGTGTGTGTTCATGCACTACCCAGGCTTCCTAGTGAGTGCTTTTAGCAAGGAGGACGGGGAAGTGGCAAGCAGCTGGTTCCACCACAAGGAACCAACCTGGTAACAGAAGGGAGGGATTGAAACGAGGAGGGTTTCTCATGCTCCAAGCATACTGTCCACATCATTTCTAACATTCACCACAGTTCTGTATGGGGGGGGAGGGGTCAGCTATTTCCATCACAAGCTAAGAAATTAGAGCACAAGGGTTTTAAGGCATTTACACACCAAGTCACACAGAACCTACGTGCTGGGGCTGGAATTCCAACCCATGTCAGTTTTCAAACACTTTGTGAATACTTTTCCTTAGAGAGGGACTGAACAAAGAGTTGTTATATCGAGTGCAAAGGACCCTTCTTCAGCTGTACAATCCCGACCACAGGCATGGCTACAGGTCGCCAGGTTGAAATACCTAGGAATGAATGATTATGGGCCTCCAACAACACTTTAATCACTTTCTAATGGAACAGAGGACACCACCCTGGAGACTGTCTTAGTAACAATGGTGAAATCCATTCCACACTGAACCAATTTTCTACATCTAAGAAAAGATGGGAAGCAGAGTGACTCATCCAACATCACCACACAAATGCAGACCGCAGGCCCTGACCATGAGGATATCTCCTGTGCAACTTGGTTGCCTTGCTAATTAATTGCAAGAGGGTGGGGGGACCTATTGGAATAGATTTAAGAGACCTATAGATCATCCACCAAGAATAAGCTTTATTTGTGTCCTAACTTGGTGCAGATAACTTGTAAAGAATATTATGAGATACACAGAGAAATAGAAATGCTAATTAAAAACCTGATGATTCTCAGAATTACTGTTAATGTTTGGTGTGATAATATGTTAGTGTGATATTTTTATAAAGAGCCTGTATTTAGCCATAGTTACTATTATGTTTTATATTTAGATGTGCCCCAAAGCTTCCTAAGTCTCACCTCACAAGTGGAGCTTGAGGGAGGTGATTGGATCATGGGGGCAGGGGACTCTTCAGCAGATTAGTCCACTGAGGAGTTTATAGCTAGCTGTGTTACCGGGAGATGAAGCCTGGTTGGAGAAGGTGGGCTGCTGAGGGACGACCTGGACCCCTATGTCTCCCCCGCCCCCATCACTCCTTGTTAGCTGCCACCTCGTCAGCAAGCCTCTCAGCCACGCCTTGGAACCAGGGGACCATGAACCAAAACCTCTACAAACTGAGCCAAAATATACCTTTCCTTTTTTAAGTTACAAGCGTCAGGCATTGTGTCCCAGCTAGAGAAAGTAACTAAGGCAGTTTCTAAAGCATTTATATAAAAATAGTATCATTTACTTCAAGAGAACCTTATAGCATAGGAAGTGGTCAGGATACAAGATGAAGCTAGACTGGTCATGACTCAATGACCGCGTGGAGCTTACAGTACTATTCTTGTTATTTTTTCATTCTGTTATTTAAATCTACGGGTAGCGCCAAAGAGATCTAGATTAAAATAAGCTCATGATGTTGATATAGCAACTACTTCCGAAGCCCTCCCTTCCTTCTGTTATTACTGTGATCTTGACTTCTCTTCTCCATCCAGCCTCTGCTGTCTCTGGACTCTGCCAGCTGGCCCCAGTCTCCCACTTCATTTTGCCCCTTAGATCACAAAAATCTCCCACCAAAGCTCTTGAGAGATCTTAAAGAAACCTCCAAAGTTCCAGCAGAGAGTTTATGAGCATTGTTGAATGGGAGCTGCCGACCTCACCACCTCCCGCAAATGTCCAGAGAACAATGGTTTTCACCCACCAGCTCCAGTGCTGACCGGCTGACCCGGAGTGCTTGCTGTGATGAGTCCCACAACCACCCTAGTCTGAGAGACCGTTGCTTACACCAGAAGTGAGGCACAGCCTGGGCCAGGGAAAGCACAGACACATCAACTGGAGCCAGACAATCTGGGAAGCCCTGACATCCATGGGAACTCACGCTGTGAACTCATGGACAGACTGACCGGAATACCGGGCCCAGAGGGAAGAATAATTTCTTTAAATCCAGATGATCACATCTCTGGGACAGGGAACAGCTGTTGGATAGTTGGGTCACACATTTCTCAGGCATGCTTGGCTCAAATTTCACCCTGCCAAGGGACAGCCCGCTGGCTCACCAGAGAGGGGGCCCCAACAGATGGACCTCACACTTACATTTCCCTGCCCTGACCATGTGGTGACCCTGGAGGATCTGGCTGGGAGGCACTTCCTCTCCAAGAGGCTCATGGGATTCTTAGGAGTTTGGCTAACAAGACCTTTGGGAACGGTCACATCCTAATACTAACCTACCCGAATGCTAGAGTAAGCCATAGATCTGAGTCTCTCCTTATGCCAGCCTGTGGTGAACAAGGGACTGTGTTTTGGGGGGCCAGTCATTGGCTGCTCGTCTGAAGTCCTCCAGGGAGACCCAGCCCTGCCAACCAAATGCAGCTGTGCTCCTAAGGCTCTATGGCACAGGAGGAGACAACCTTTCCTGAGTAACTGTTTCCCCCAAGCCAGAGAGTGTTGACCTTCAGCAAAGTGACCTTGAACTCCACCTGGAGGCCCTGCTCCTCAAGTGCAATCCACTTTCTGCAAGTCTTATCTTTGTTTTCTTTGACGCCTGGTGCCTGCTCTAACCAACCTGGCAGGGTTGTGCAGGCTCAGATATATGCCATGACCATGGCTCTGCTTAGAAAGTCAGTGTCGATCTGTTCTTTGGAAGCCCCTTAATACAGTAGCAATTAAGACAGAGTTCATTTTTTTTTTCCCCCCACAGCCTCTCCAACACTTGTTGTTGGTAGTGTTTTCTATCTTGGCCATTCTTTCTGGAGTGAGATGGAATCTCAGTGTGGTTTTAATTTGCATTTCTCTCATGACTAATGATGATGAACATTTTTTCATGTATTTATTTGCCATTCGTATTTCTTCATCTGAGAACTGTGTATTCATTTCAGATGCCCATTTTT
>PVJX010033947.1:0-19295 GCA_004027295.1 Dolichotis patagonum
GTTTTGGTTGTAGGTGGCTGGAGTTCTGTATGCTTCATACATCTGCATATCATTTCTTTTTTCTATGCTTGGGAAATTTTCCTTAATAATTTCTGTGAATAGCCATTGTAATTCCTCTGTTTTGATTCCTGCTTCTTCATTCACATGATTTATTCTTAAGTTATAGATCCTCTTGTCATCTTCCAGTCTTTGTATCTTTACTGCCAGCTCCCTTGTGATTTTTAAGAGATCTTCCCTTTCATGACCACACATTGCAAGCCTGTGTTCAATTTTTGATAGTCTATCTTTGGTTTCTTTCAAGCAGTTTTGCCAGCTTTCTATGGAGTCTTTAGTTTCCTGAGAATCTCTTTGAATCTGCTTCATGAATTCTAGGTTTTTTCTGTATTCTTCATTAAATTTTTCTCTCCTTTTGTGTTCTTCCATTCTTCTGTCTGTTTCTTCTTGAGATGTGCCCAGCCATTCTTTTATTAATCTACTTATCTCTTGTTTAATTTGAATTAATATTTCAGTTTTGGTCCCACTCACGAGGTCCTGAAGATATCTCTTTATGTCATCTAACACTGTGTTTGATGTTGAATTTTTGATGCCCTCATTTGCTTTTGTATTTACATCTCCTGGATCAATTTTCTCAGGGTTAGAGGTTGGGGGGTTTTCTTATTTTTCCCTTTCGTCATGTGTTTGGTTCCTTCCATACAAGTGTACAGTGTAATTCCCAGACCCTTTTCTTGTTGGTTAAGGCTCCTCTAGATGGTGCAGGCTAGGAGCTTTTGTGCTCTTCAATAGGCTTTCAGAGATTAGAGTTCAGGCACAGGTAGTGTGCGCTGGCTCCTCCCCTCTGGGCCAGTCAACCTTTGCAGGCCTTCACTGTGTCAGTGTGTGCCGATCTCTGGGAATTAATTTGTAGTGACTCACTGGGTCCCAGCCAGGGGCGTGGCCTAGTCTAAGCAGATTCCACCAATCCACTCAATGAGGGGAGCAACCAACTGAAGCTAATTCCTTATGGAGCTGGGCTCTCCTGCCCAAATCCAACATGTCATCTAGTCAGTTTTCCCTTTCCCATGGGAGGGTCTTATTCCCATCACTCACCACGAGTTGATGCTGGTCCCCAAAAACCGCTGGGCTCCCCAACCTCCAATGTCAGCGCAGCTGCAGTGCAAATTCATGGTGCCTCTGGGTGGGTCACGTGCAGGACCGGTCAAGGTGAGCTGCATGCAGGGCTGTTCAGCTTCATGCTCTGGCTGCTCAAGCCAGTCACTTCGGTGTGGATCACTTGGATCAGGTGGCTCAAGGAGGGTGTGGTGCTTGCTGATCTTAGCGTCTCTATGGTGGCCCAAGGACCTCATATTCGAGTGGTTTTTTGCACTTTAGATTCTTCATTGTCTGTGAGAGTCCATCTCTCTCTGTTTGGGTCACTACAGGGTGTTTTATTCTGGCATTTGAGCTGTCTCTCTCAGAGAGGGTCCCTCTCCTGCTGCCTACCGGTCCACCATCTTTTCTGTCTTCCTATGGTCATTCATCTTACACACTTAACCATACATGCAATTATATCCTTTGGAACACTTTCTTTTCCTCTCTTTTTTACAGTAGCAATTATCAATTGTGGGTTTCATTACTTCTACAGTTCTTATTACTATTTTCACTGGAGACACAATATGATATTTGTAAATGATTCTGATTTATTTCATTAATGAAGATAGTCTCAAGTTGTCTCCATTTACCTATGAAGGCCTCAAGATCATATTTTTTATAGCTGAATAATATTCCATTGTATAAAAATACCACACCATTTTCATCCACTCTGCAGTTGATGGGCACCTTGGTTGTTTCCAAGATTTAGCTATTACAAATTGTGCTGCTGTAAAAATGATTGCACATATGTCACTGTGATATGAACTTTTCAGTTTTTCTGGGAAAATGTCCAGGAGGGGAATAGATGAGTTGAATGGAGCTTCTAGTCCTAGTCTTCTGACAATTCTCCATACTGATTTCCATAGTGGTTGCACCAGTCTACACTCGCACCAACAGTGGAGCAGTGTTCCTTTTTCCCTGCAGCCTCGCCAACTTTGTTATCAGTAGATTTCTTGATGGCAGCTATTCTTTCCGGTGTAAGATGATAACTCAATGTGGTTTTAATTTGCATTTCTCGAATGACCAGTGACAGTGAACATTTCTTCATGTATTTGTTTACCATTTGTATATCTTCACCTGAGAACTGTGTGTTCAACTCAGCTGCCCATTTTTGGAGACGGTCTTTGAAATTGGGAGGATTGATGCTTTTCAATTCTTTATATGTTCTTGATATAAGTCCTTTGTCTGAGGGATAGCTAGCTAAAATTCTTTCTCATTCTGTGGGTTTTCTTTTCACTCTGTTGATGATTTCTTTTGAAGTTCAGAAACTTGAATAATGTGAGATCCCAGCTGTTGATTCTCTGAAGCATTTCCCATGCAGCTTGTATTTTGTTCAGGAATTCTCTGTCTAGCCCTAAGTCTCCAAGACTTCTACCTACTTTGTCTCCCAGTAGATTTAGTGTTTCTGTTTTAATGTTTAGGTTTTTGACCCACTTCGACTTTATTTTGTTCACAGTGATAGTCATGGATCTAGTTTCAGTCTTCTGCATGTGGAGAGCCAATTTTTCCAACACCATTTATTAAAGAGTCTATCTTTCTTCCAGTGAACATTTTTAGATCCTTTGTCAAATATGTGATGGCTGAGTGTCTTTGTACTTATACTTGCAACTTCTAATCTGTTCCATTGATCCTCAGGTGTATTATTTTACTGGTGCCATGCTGATTTTATCACTGTGGTTTTGCAATACAGTTTCAAGTCAGGAATTAAGATGCCTCCTGCCTTGCCTTTATTGCCCAGAATTGCCTTTGCTGTTCTAGGATTCTTCTGGTTCCAAATGAATTTTAGGGGTGTTTTCTCTACATTTGTGAGATATGTCACTGGTAATTTGATTGGCATTGCATTAAATCTGTGTAAGAGTTTTGGGAATATGGCCATTTTCACAATGTTGGGTCTTCCTAGCAAAGAGCAGGGAAAATCCTTCCATTTTCTAACATCCTCTTCAATATCCTTTTTCAGCACAGTATAATTTTCAGCCTATTGGTCTTTTACATTTCTAGTTAGGTTGATTCCTATGTATTTCATTCAATTTAGATGTTATTGTGAAGGGCGATATTTCCATAATTTCTCTCTCGGTTAGTTTCTCATTTGTATACAGGCATGATATTGAGTTTTGAGCATTGAATTTGTATCCAGCTACACTGATGAATTTGTTTTTTACCTCTAGTAATCTTGTAATGGAGTGTTTTGGGTCTTCTATATAGAGTATCATGTCATCTTCAAATAGTGATAATTTAGCATCTTCCTTTCCTATCTGTATTCCTTTTATTTCTTACTCTTGTCTGATTGCCCTGGCTAGTGTTTCCAGAACTATATTGAAAAGGAGTGGTGATAGTGAACATGCTTGTCTTGTTCATGATTTTAAAGTGAAAGCTTTCAGTTTTGGGCCCTTTATTATAATATTGGCTGTTGGTTTGTCATAGATGGCCTTCATAAGGTTGAAGTAGACACCATGTATTCCCAGGTTCTAAAGGGTTTTTATCATGAACATGTGTTGGACTTTATGAAAAGCTTTTCCTGCATCTATTGAGATTACCATGTGGTTTTTGTTTTTGGTTCTGTTGATGTGGTGTGTTATATTTATTGATCTTCACATTTTAAACCATCCCTGCATTCCTGGAATGAAAACCACTTGGTCATGATGCATAATCTTCTTGATGATTTGCTGCATTCTATTTGCTAGTATTTTATTGAGAATCTTTGCACCTATGTTCATTAGTTATTTGTCGTATAGATTTCCTTTTTGGTTGAATCTTTCTCTAGTTTTGATATGAGAATAATACTTGTCTCAAGGAATGATTTAGGGAAGATTGCTTCTTTTTGAATTTTATTGAAGATGTTAATAAGTGTTAGCGTTAAATCTTCTCTATATTTCTTATAGAATTCAGGTGTGAATCAATCAGGACCTGGGATTTTCTTTGTTGCTAAGTTTTTTATTATGTTTTCAATTTCAGTAGCTGATATTGGGTTATTCAAAACTGCTATAACTTTTTGTTTGAGCTTTGGTAGTTCATATGTTTCTAGAAATCTGTCCATTTCCTCTGTGTTTTCCTATCTATGTAAGTAGAGGTTTTCAAGGTAGGTATTCATGATCTTTTTAATTTACATTGGATCTGTAGTAATTTCCCCCTTTTCAGCCCTTATTACAAGAATTTGGTTTTTTCTTTGTTTTCCTTTATAAGGTTAGCTAGAGGTTTGCCTATTTTGTTTATTCTCTCAAAAAACCAGCTTTTTGATTCATTAATTGTTTATTTTTTTAGTTTCAATAGAATTGGTTTGTGCTCTAATCTTTACAATTTTCTCTCTTCTATGAGCTTTGGGTTTGACTTGCTCTTCTTTTTCTAGAAGCTTGAGATGAAACATTAGATTGTTTGTGTATGCTCGTTCTGTTTTTGATATGACATTTTATTGCTATATATTTCCCTCTTAAGACCACTTTCACTGTGTCCCACAGATTACAATAGGTTGTTTCTGCATTTTCATTGAATTGTAGGTGTTGTTTTATTTCTTCCTTAATTTCATCTGTAGCCCACTGGTTGTTCAAAATATTGTTACTTAATTTCCATATATTTTTGCAGGTTTTGCAATTTTTTTTGACATTAATTTCCAATTTCAGTGTGCTATGATCAGATATTATGCATGGGTTAATTTCAATACCTTTTCATTTACTTAAGAATATTTTATAGGATAATATATGATCTAATTTGGAGAATGTCCCGTGTGCAGCTGAGAAGAATGTGTATTCTGACATGGTTGGGTGGAACACTCTGTAAACATCTACTAAGCCCAGTTGCTCACAGGTATGATTCAGTTCTATTATTTCTTTGCTGATTTTTGGTCTTAGTTGATCTATCTTTTTGTGGGCTGCTAAGGTCACCTGTAATAACTGTGTTCTTGTGTATTTGATTTTTCATCTCCTTTAGTATCTGTCTTTTATATTTTGCTGCTCCTCTGTTTGGTTCATATATATTTATAATTGTTAATTCTTCCTCTTGAATTTTTCCACTTTTGAGTATGTAGTGACCTTCTTTGTCTCTTTTAATCATTTTAGGTTTGAAGTTCATATTGTCTGCAAGTAGAATGATTACCCCTGCTTTTTTCTGGGTTCCTGTTTCATGGAATACTGTTTTCCATCCTTTGACTTTTAATCTATGAGTTTCTTTTCGAGTCAGATGCATTTCTTGCATACAGCATATTGTGAGATCCTGTTTCTTGATCCATTCCATCAACCTGTTTCTATTGACAAGTGAATTGAGCCCATTTACATTTATGGATATCACTGATATGTACTAGCTTGACTTTGCCATGTTGTGTTCCTATTGTTAGTTTCCTCCCTCTCTCCCTTGTTTACTTTCTTTTCTGGCCTGGTGATTTCTTTTTGTTGTTGTTCTGGAGATTGTGGTCATTTTTATCTCTATCTAGGATGTCCTTCAGCACTCTTTCTAAGGTTGTTTTGGTGGACATGAATTTATTCAGTTGTTCTTTGTCATGGAAGTATCATGTTTCTTCATTAAATTTGAAAGACCATTTTGCTGGGTATATCAGTCTGGGTTGAAAGTTGTTTTGTTTTAGGGCTTGAAATACTTCACTCCAAGTTCGTCTTAACCTGAAGGTTTGTGCTGAGAAGTCTGCTGTGATTCTAATAGGTTTCCTTGATAAGTGATTTTTTTCTTTTCTCTAACAGCTTTTTAATATTCTGTTTTTATGTGGTATGTTTGAGATCTTAATTATTATATGTCTGGTTGTAGGTTATGTTGGTTTTGATTGTTTGGCATCCTGTATGCCTCACTTATTTGTATATCAGACATTTTCCCAATATTTGGGAAATTTTCTGCCATTACTTTTGTGAACAGCTTAGTTATATCCTTTGAATTGTCTCCTGCCTCCTCACTGATGCCTATCAATCTAACATTGTTTCTCCTGACATCATCTTGGAGCTGCTGGATTGTCTTTTCATGCTGCTTTGCTGTTTTTATAAGTTCTACCCTTTCAAAATTGCTGTCCTCAAGATCCAAAATTCTATCCTCAGTTTCATTTAAATGGTTTTGCAGGCTTTCAATACAATTGTTTGTTTTTTCATATCTCTTTGGATTTGTTTCATGGATTCTGCTTATTTTCTATATTGCTCATTCAAAGATTCAATTAATTTCCCATGCTCCTTTTTTTAAATCTATTTCTTCTCTAGCTATGTTGAGCAACTAATTTACTAAAGTTGGCTCTTTTGTCTTTACATAAGACATTGTTTCTAATTTGAGTTCCTTTATAGCCTCATGAACTTGTTTCTTTCTTCATTTGCTATCTTTTCAGAGATTTCTGGTGTATGAATTTTAGGGTCCTCTATTTCATTATCACCTGTATTTCTCCTGATGGACTAGATGTTTGGGATTACATTTTGCCTTTTCATTTAGTCATTTTCACCATTTCGGTAAATTTTTTGTCTTTCTATCCCAACAATCACAGCTTTCTGTAGTGTGTGTTTTAGGGTCTTACTGTGTGCTTGATGTTTGTCAAATTGCTGGGTACCACAATGAAGAGGAAATCCAGTCTCTTGAATTCCTCCTACAGGGCCTGTTGGGTGAGTCCTATGTTCTTTCTGGGTTAACTAGCCAAGAAGTATTATCGTAGGGCAACTCTTAGTTCCTGCTCTTGTATTCAGGTTGTTTCAGGTCTCCAGATTTCTCTGGCTATAGTGTTTGTGTCAGTTGAGGCCCTACTGTGTCACTGGGTGGCTCATAATTTGTTTTAATTTTCTCTTAGTTGGGAGTGGGCATTATTGGCACAGTCCTCAACCTGTCTGATGTTCTCTGTGTGGGGGAGGGGATTACCCACTCTTGTCAGGTTAGCCAAGGTCTTACAATTGGAGGGAGTTTCACTTCCTCTCCTATTTACCCACTGCACACCTCCATTTTATGGGGCAAACTCACCACACTGACTAGAGTCTGATGAGGTCTTCTGTTTGGGTTAGGGGTTCCTGAGTCTCTCATTCAGCCAGCATTTGGACTACATTCAGTCCATTGTAGTCCAAAGTTCCAAAATTCCCAGTGGAAGGGCAGGCCCAGCAGCAGCAGTCCCATGCGTTTCAGGCCTGTGGCTGACTTCCTTTATGTTCCTAAAGGAAGGGCAAGCCCAGTGGCAGCAGTCTTAGGCAGCTCAGTCCTGCAACAGGCGTCTGTGATGTTCCCAGTGGAAGTGTTTGCTTACACCCTGCTCCTGGTGAAAAGGCGGGCCCAGCAGCATGTTGCCAGCAGCTGAGGTCTTTCGCCAGCCTCTATGATGCCCCCAGCTAAGAGTGGGCCCAGGAGCCACGGTCCCAGGCATGCTATGCTTTTCTTTATCAAATGAAGTTGACAAATCAGGATGTATGATCATATTATCTTACAAAATATGATGATTATATCTGCCAAGGATGAGGGGAGCTATAAGAAAGTGGCAGGATCAGATGTATAGGTTCTTTGCATTTATACTCAATAATCACACAATACATGCTAATTTATTCTTTTTTTGTCTTTTATATCTTATTTTTGTCCTCATTTTCAGCCTGCCAAATATTGCTTTTTGCTGTATAGCTGCCTCTGCCTACTCCTTTTCTAATTGTTGTTGCTACTGTGGACTACCAAACCCAGATAACTAAGCTTATTAAAATCATGTCTAATGCAGTGATTCTCCTATTGTGATCCCTGGGGCAGTAGTATTATTACCACCAAGCAATGTGGTAGAAATGTGCAATGCAATGTCACACTACAGATGTATTAAAACAGATAACTCTGAAGCAAAGACCAGAAAATTTTGAACAGGCCTCCAAGTGGTTCTGATGTATGCTCAAGTTAGAGATTTATTGATGACTGCAATTTCAATAATGTACGTGCCCAGGTTTTTCTCTGAGATGGGTGATTTAATAGGCCTGGAATGGAAACCAGGAGACTTAATACTTCTTACCAATATCCCAGGTTATTCTGACATAAGTAGTTAAAAATCATACTTAGAAAAATGATTTTCCATGCCTAGACCAGTGCTTCATAAACATAGCTGAGGATATTGTTAAAATCCATATTGTTTCAATAGATCTAGGGTTCAGCATTTCAACAGGCTCAGAGGTAAAACCTGTACAACTGGACCACACTTTAAGTAGCAAGTTCCTAGAATCTTATACACTTTACTAGGTGCCTTAAAAGTATTTTTATTTACTGTTGCTTTGAATGATTTTAACCTAATTTTTTCTGAGTAAAAATTTATGACTTCTTTGATTTTAAAAAAGATGTTATTTACTCCAAAGCCAAATATTTCAAGGATGTTTACTTATATTTATTAAATTATAATTTTGAGTATAAAAATTGATCAATGAGTTGTTTGTTTTTAAGTACATAATTGAAGAGTTCTCTTACGAATAAAGTTGCAACAGCTTTAGATCCTAGACTCATTGTCATCTTTTCAAGTTTCTGAAAGATATTTTATGCTGTCCTTCTGGATATTCAGTATATTTCTGGTAAGGAGTGGATAGCAAAATGTTTCTACCAAAAGGTTCTAAATTCTCTGACAGATTCCATTATTTTCTCTGGAATTAAAAATAGATACTACATTTCTCTTTTCTAAGTCCTACTGTCAACATTTTTCTCCTTTCTTAGTAGTAGTGATAGTCCAAGCCTTTCCCTTTGGATGAAGCCATTTATTCTCTCTAAATGACCATTATGCACATTTCATCCATTCAAGAGGGAATAGGGCTCTGATACAGGTTTGGATTTTATCTTTATCTTTGGCAATACTATGACCTCTCTTTAAAGGAAAAAATGATGCTAGTCATCAAAACTAAGCATTTACCTTGTGATTTGGTTTACAAACTACCATGACCTAAAGAATTTGTGTTAGTTTCTGTTACCTCATAAGAAATAAAGGCACATAATTGAAAACATTATATCACAGTGATATATGGGCACCCATGTTCAGCACAATTTGTAATAGCCATATCTTGGAAACAACCTAAATGACCATCAACTGAAGAATGGATAAAAAAGATGTGGTATTTTTATAAAATGGAGTACTACTCAGCTATAAACAATGATCACATTGAGATACTTATAAGTAATTGGATGCAACTTGAAACCATACTCATAAGTGAAATAAATCAAAGTCACATGTATAAATACAGTATTGTCTCCCTAGTGTAAGAAATGGTAAGAGTACATAAGATACAAAATCCTCAATAAATACAGTGAAAGGGTAAGAATCTGCTCAAATGGGGAAAAATAATAACTCAGGGGAAAGGAGGAAAAAGAAAAACAATGTAAAAGAAAAAATATCTAAATTTGTATAAACACAATTAGGATAGTTAGGATGATTGTGCTACAAATTCTGTAAGTTCTTGAAACAAAACAGTTAACATTCATAGAACTGGAACAATTTTGCATGTTTGTGTCTGGTGATCTGAGGAACTCTTGAAGATCACTATGTAAAACAACAACCTTAGTTATGTTACTACCACCTTGTTTTGAAGGCCTACATTATCATTGTTTTGTGCTCTTTGCTATTGTTATTTATTTGTCTTTTTTGTTTCTTGTTTTTCTACTAATCTGTTTTGTTTTGTTTTGTTTTGTTTTTCTGTCTAATACAGAAAAGATAGGTATACATGTAGAGGCTAATACATGCTTAGAACTTCTCCAATACAGTTTACAAGAATTGATTATATTACGTGTGATGAAATGAACAGCTACTTTGAAGAAAAAGGGACATTATGGTATCCATTGATGATTCTGTATCATCATGAAGTGAAATCCAGTAATACTTTTATTCTTTGTTCAGAGTGGTTTTAGTCTGTTTTGTGTTGTTTTTCATATTCATGAAGGTATGGACAGCTATTTTAAAGAGAACAAGAGACATTATGACAGCCATTGTTGATTTTCTTATTGTCTGGTTTTGACGGCCTATTGTCTTCTTTTGAATTCTGTGTCACTTACATTGTTTTCTTCTGATCTGCTTCATTCTGTTTTGTTGTGTTTAGTTTTACCCTCTAAAATAAAAAAAAATATGTAGGAATCGACAGGAAGAACAAAGAAATAAAGGCACATAAATAATTAATGTCAATTGATAAAAACCATTTCCCTTATTTCATGTTCAATAAATTATTTGAGACCAGGGCCAGGATTTAGCTCAGTGGCTTAAGTGCCTGCCTGGCAGGCATGAGATAATGAGTTTGATCCCTGCTACAAAAAAAAATCAACTATTTGAGAACATGAGTTCTAAATTGAACCCCAAATTCTCAAAATTCTTCATTGTAGGGAATGGGCTGTCCAAACTGGGGCATGTTGATTTTATGCATTGTGCAAGATGAATATATTTTTATGAAATTGGCTTCAAAAATTACTTTAATTTATTTACCGGATTGAGATAACCATAGGGTTATTATAGGTAAACTTCAGTGCCATGCATTTTTGTTAGCCTCCTGCTTTTAATTTCTTTTGTCTCTCATGTGTTACTGCTATGGTTTGTGTCTATATGTCCCCTCCAAAGCCTCATGAAATTTTAAGTGGGGATTTTTAGGATCTGACTGAATCTAAAAATGTGTGATTTATTCATGGTGCAATGCTAGGATTAGTGGTTCTGGGATTAAGGGTGAGCAATTGCTGAATCAGTTCACTGATTGGATTGGCACTGCCCTAATCCCAGTAGATTGGCTAAAATATAAGGGACAGAAAGAGGCTTGTCTCTCTCTCTCTGTATCTCTCTTGTTTCTTTTGCTGCCTTGTGGGTGACTTGAACTAGTGTCTTCCAAATCACTCTGCCTTTGAACCAATCCATTATGGACTGAAGTCTCTACAAACTCTGAGTTAAATAAATCTTTCCTTTTTTAAATTAGGTGTTTGGTTTTTTGCTCCACCAATGACAAATGTAACTAAGACAGTTATAATAGTATAGAGAATCTGAGATGCAATAAGTCTAGGGTTTAAATCCAACCTCCTTTTTATTTCTAGATATATTGCCTTGAACAAATTTCTTAAATTTTCTAAGTCTTAGTTTACTCATAAGTACAGTTAAACTATAAAGCTTCTGTTGCAGCATTGTTATAAGTGTTAGAGATCAAGAATGCAATGGATCTAGCAAAATGTCTAGTACCTAGTAAGTACACAAAAATTAGAAGCTGTCATTACAGACTGGGTATGGTGGCACATATCTGTAATCTCAGATACTTGAGAGGCTGAGGCAAGCGTGAGACTAATGTGAGAAAAATTGGCAAGACTGTCTCAAAAAAGATGTTTAAAGAGGTACAAATATAGCTCAGTGGTAGAGCACTTGGTTAGCATGCACAAGGCTCTGGTTTCAAGTAGCAGTACCATATATAAGGAAGAAAGCAAATAAGAAAGAAGGGAAGGAAGAAGGAGGAGGAAAAATATCTGTCATTAATGATGATGCTAATACTTTCTACATCTCAATTATTTTATAAAGATGAACATGGATACATGTAAATTTTGCAAATTATAAATTAGTACATTCAGGATATACTAAATCGCATTACATAATCAACATAATATTCTACTGATCCCATATACACATACTGTTCATTCCTGATGGTCTTCTGATGTCATACATCATCTAACATTACTCTTCTACTAGCCTTCTGATGTTACCTATCTCCTTTATCTCTCTGGTTCATCCTAATGAGTCTGAAATGTTTTCAAGTGACAAGGTACATGAAGTCATGACTGTCATCATAGAATTTAATTAACTACCTCTATTAAACATAAAATAGCAAAGCATGTGATTGAGGAAAGTTTATTACTATTTTGATTTGCATCATAATATAGAGAAGCTGTGGCAAGTGTCAGAAAATTAAAGTATTGTAGAGAAACTTCACATTGAAAAAATAATATCTTGATCATTTTTCAGATTAAGTAAACATCACTATTTTATTAAAATACTGGAACATCCTGGGCCATTGTGAAGAAAGTCAGTGCTCTAAGAGGATTTTGAGATACATTGGACTATGCTTTTAAAGGGTACCCTTCTTGTGTGACAAATTTTTTAAAAATTTATTTGTTTTTGAGACAGAGGCTGGTCTTGAACTCCTGGGATCAAATGACTATCTAGCCTCAGTCTCCTGAGTGCTGGTGTCACTAGAGTCATGGGTGTTGAAGTCTCCTTTTAAAGATGATGTTTCGCTCTTTTCTGTAGCAGACAAAGGCTTGAATGAAACAAGCATAAAATGTGTCAAAATTTCATGTTGATTAAAGGTTGTAAAAAAATACAAAGGTAGAGGAAAAGTGGACTCTATAGAACACAATTGTTCCCACTAAAAAGAGGAAAAAATAAAATAAAAATGTATTCCACAGTGTAGTGTGGGTTACCATGAAGAGTCATGACATGAGTGCTTAATGGCAACTTCTTTTTTTATATGTCCCATTCTAGCAGTGTATCCAGCTCATCTTATCAAAAACCTGCTCAAATTATTGTGAAAAATACATGTGCAGGCACTTGTAAATGGTTGTGTATATGTTTCTGGGGATTTTGTCACATCTGTTTTTCTGGTTAGTTTTAGTCACATCTTATCTTCCTATCTCATTTCCCCCCAAGAAACAATAATCATCATAATATTTTATAAGGATGCCAAGGGAGTGGCATCCTTTATCTTCTGTTAGCTTCTTCTAGCTGTAAAGGGATATAGGCCTATGAACTGGGAATTATGTGTTGTCTAACTACCTTGAGGTGTTGTGGCTCACTGACTCGGTTGAAGGACAGAAACCTATTAGAAGATGAGATACTACTAGCTAGTAGTGAGTTTCTTCTATTTAGTAGGAAGTATAATGGTCACTAACTCTTATCTCATCTTCTAATAGGTTTCTTTGTTTCTTCCAACTTCCTATGAAGTATAACATATGTCAGTGAAAGATGTCAGATAAATTATTGAGAGCCTGAGAGCCATGGCCTTAGCAAGATAAGGTTTATATATCTGTATTTGAAGCATCAATGGGGTCTTGTTTTTTGAAGAAAAATCTCACAACTTCCAGAGGTTCACAGGATTTGCCTTTTCTTTTTTACATGGCCTTTTTCTTCAGGCCACTCAAGTGGGACTTGCTTTATCCTAGAAAGATGAATCCAATTAACTATCTCTGCCACCTAACTGCAGTGGGTGTGGAAAGGATCACTGAAAAGGACCCTTCTCTTTTAGTTTTAGTAAGTCTGTAGGAGTCCATTTCCAAGTTTTTATAAGCGCTTGGTTTTCAGGGTGGACACTAATCAGTCCTCCTAGGCCAGTAGGTGGCAAGACTCAGTTCCCATACATTTGGATAGTCTGTTGTACTTGTATTAGACTAATAAGTTATTGTAGGAGCCTCATGGTCTCTCGGTCTACAAGTATATAAGAAACTAGAAATGGGCTTCCATATAGCATCAGTAATGGACTCATAGTTAGGACACTTTTAGAGTATAACAAACACTCATGAGTGTTGTACCCAAAAAAAACTAGATGGCCTCCAAAAGAGGGGTTGAAAATAGTGATTTTATTTTTTTAGCTGTCACCAGCGACACAGACGTGATGGAGTTTGCAGTCTGTGCCATTAGGTTACATTGGTAAAGGGTTTATAAAGTAAAAAACTGCAAAGTATGAGTGGGGAGGGGTAAGGGTGTAGGGGCTCTGTTCTCTCATTAGATTCTTAGGACAAACCTTAACAGAGGCAGCTGGATTTACAGGAAATTATAATTGGTGATGAGCCGATAACAGGAAACTTTAAAACTCTTGATTAATTTACGGGTATCTTATAGAGTACAAAGGCTACAACTTCAAAGCCTGGCGGTGGGCCAATTCCTGGAAATTTACAGAGCACAGAGGTCAGAGCTCCACGGGATAGGGAGTCTGACCAGGCATCTGGAATTTTAGGAGGAATAAAGTTTGGAATCTAAGATAATAGCAATGGCGCATACAGAACAGAATGACGACCCTCAGGTTAGAGTACAACAATGAGGGCTACTGAGAATAATTGGAGCCAGACATCATACATTTTTTGACAAAATTTTTCCAGAAGTCACTTTAGCATCTGATTGGTTCTCTCAAACTTTTCCCTAAGACTAAGATCTCCATGTAGATTAGATGTGCTATTTTTTCATAAAACTTTGCCCATTTTCAATTTTTGAGAGGCAAAAGAAGCCCCAAACTATCACTATGTGTATGTAAAATGTACCAATAAAAGCTGATTTAAAAAAGAAGGCCCATGGTCACTCTAAAGTGACTAGGGTAGTCCAAACTGACAGATGATTTGATTTAGAAGCACCTTCACTATTTCCATACATTATTCTGAATGGGTAAGAAAGGCTTCTATCCAGCCTGTATAGGTGTCAACTAGGTCCAGTGTCTTTAAATCCGCCAAATGGTAGCCTATGAGTAAAGTTTAATGGTCTGTCTTTCCCAGAGTATGTTCCTTCCTTCTGTATAGGAACAACAAAGGAAACTGTTTAGGTTTGCCAGGGTTATTGTAAGCACAGAGTAGTTCAGTTTTGCAGATCTGCTGAGTGGTCCTAGGTATGTGAATTTCTTGCACTACAGCACCCAATTTGTGATGATTAATTTTATAGACAAACATCAACTATATTCCTATACAGTTTTTATTATTATCTTTGAACTCTGTGGTTGCTTATCTGTAGAGCCAGACCTTATAGTGGGAACTGAAGCCACTGAATTGTGAAAACTCGATGCAATGTGAATAGTTAGTTCCTGTGGTCATAAGTCAAGAGACAGTACTCAGTTTGTCACTGACTAGTGTTGGATTTTTAGTGATAACAGAAACTGAAGGAACAGAATAAATATACAGGTAAAAGCTTATTGAGAAGTAAGAGAAAATGGGCAGGGACTTCACTTTGAGAAGAACTGAAAAGAGTACAGTTGTCATGAAGATCAGATTATCATATTTTTAAAAAGAAAGAAGTCAGATTTTGTGGCGTAGTTTAGGTGATGTAAGGTGTATTTCGCTATTTCAGTTCTGTTTTTGCAGTTTTGAAGAAGTATTTAAAGCCTGAAGAAACAGTTCAGTTCCCATAGAATAATTGTGCCTACTTGGGATGTGCAGTCTCAGTTTTGCAGGGGTTCTGCTGGAACTGTAGGTTTAGAGAAAAGAAAAGAGACTTCTGAAAATTTATTTCAGGGTTCCTATCACAGGATTTCATGAAACCTGGCAGTTAAATATCCCTACATATTTCTGTCTTGGTGTCAGTATGAAGGAGGATAAGTTGAATACATTTAGGCGTAAATAAACTTTATAATACCTGAGTCAGGCAGATAGAGGATGAAAGGGCCATCTGTAAGGAGCAAAGAGAAGCAGGCCTCATATAAGTATTGAAAGAAGGCAAGGCATTTTAGGTGGGAAGATGTTAATAAGCATCAGTGGTCAAAGTTCTCTGATGGTCTTGAACACTGGTGAACAAAATCCTTTGGCATCCAGTGTGAATTTTTGGGTGGCTCTAGATGTCTATGGACCTGTAAGATTCCTTATCCTATCCTATGTCTTTTACAACATTCTATATTTGCTGAGAACAGCCTTAATGCTAAACTGAGTCTCTGCTGAGAATAATGCCATTGCTGGCAAACAGGTTGTGTGCTAGGAGAGTCATGTATGATTCAAGCCTTACAGATACAGAATGAGAGCAAAGATGGCAGGCTTTATCCGACTGTTATCTACCCAAGTAGGCCCAAGTGAAGTGTTACATTTTTTTTAGTAAAACTAACTTTAAGTCCCTAACTGCCTTGAATAAAACAGAGATCATGCTTTTCATAAGTAATAGATTAAAAAAATTAGGGTTTGTTTCTCTTCTGTCCCACTATGGTGATCAGAACATTTTAAAATCTTCTTTGTTCTTGGAGTTACTTTGGTGAAAGTATCTTGGCTTTAATAACACACCTAGTTTTTGAGATCAATAAGAATATTTGAGGCACCATGTGGAGGAAGAACACCGGACTCTGCCCCTGTTTGTAGGGAGGGCCTGCTTGCGGGGCTCCTCACCCCAGGCTGCTCCCCACCTCGTGCTTCTCCCAGCCCCCATCACCTGGAGGAAGAACATCAAGCTCTGCCCCTGCTTGTGCTGCTGGGCCTGCCTGAGTGCCTCGTCTCCCAGTATACTGCAGAAAGAAAGAACACCAGACTCCCACCCTGCTTGGGCCATGGGGCCTGCCTGCGTGCCTCCGCACCCTGCTACCACCCAGCCCCGAGAAGGCCACCTAGCTCCGCCTATGTTCATGCCACTGGGCCTGCCTAAGCACCTCAGTGCCCCAGCCTGCTATACGACACTGCAGGAGGATGCTCAGCCCCTGCTCACACCACTGGGCATGCCTGAGTGCCTCAGTGGCACCCTGCAACTGCCACACAGAGGAAAACCACTGAGCTCCCCCAACCCAGGCTCAGGCAGCCCACCCAGGCCTGCCTGAATCAGTGCCTTCCCACTGCTGCCACACAGAGGCCAACCACCAAGGTCCTTCCTAGCTCAGGCCGCTGAGTCATGCCAGTGGCAACCCATCACACTCCTCCATTGTGCTGACCCAGAGGACTGCCACACCCATCTTGGATGGACCCACTGCCCTCAGCCACACTCTCCATCTCTTAGACCAAGAACTGCTGTGAACATTTAGCTCCCACTCTCCCTCCCAGAACCTTGAACTGTGCAGGACTAAAAGTGCTGGTTTGACAGACCTGGTGGCCCCTCGCCCAGACAGAGGACCCCAAAATTTTCTGATCACTAGCTACCAAATGACTCGGCAGGAATAAACCACACAGTAGGACACTGGGACATACACTGCAAACAATTGTGACTATTGAGATTAAACAAATATTAGCCCAGAAGGTGAAAATGACAAGAAAAAAAACCAAAATGCAATCTCAAACATTAGTCCATCAAGTGCAAGAACAGGCAACAGCAAAATGGAGGATTTTAAAATTCATACAACAGAAATCTCTGAAAAGAGAGCAAATGAAGGAGAAAAACAAATGTGTGAGTCTGTAGAGGAAAGCAAATTAAAAATAATGACTTCCATAAGGACAGAAATAACAAGCTTAATAAATGATTTGCTCAACATAGCTAGGGAAGAAATACATCAAAAAACACAGAAGCATGGGAAATTGATTGAAACTTTGGATGAACAATGCAGAAAACATGCAGAATCCATGCAACAAATTCAAAGAGATATCCAAGAAACAAAAGATTCTATTGAAAGTTGGCAGAACCATTTAAATGAAGCTGAGAATAGAATTTTGGACCCTGAGGACAGGATTGCAGATAACAATCATGAAAGGGTAGAACTTATAAAAACAACAAACTGAATGAACTGACAATCCAACAGCTTCAAGATGATGCCAGGAGAAAGAATGTTAGATGGATAGGCATCAGTGAGGAGGCAAGAGACAATGCAAAGAACATATCTAAGCTGTTCACAGAAGTAATGGCAGAAAATTTCCCGAACATGGGGAAAAAATCTGACATACAAATAAATGAGGCACATAGAATGCCAAACAGCCATAGCAAACATAAATCTACACCCAGACAGATAATAATTAAGATCTCAATCATGCAGCATAAAAACAGAATACTAAAAGCTGTTGGAGAAAAGACACAACTCACCTATCAAGGAAAGCCTATTAAAATCACAGCAGACTTTTCAGCACAAAAATTCAGGTTAAGATAAGCTTAGAGGAGACACAGAAAAGATGGCGGACTGGTAGGTAGCAGGAGAGGGACCCTCCCTGTGAGAGACAGCTCAAATGCCATAATAAAACACCCAGTAGAGACCTAAACAGAGAGAGATGGACTCTCAACCCACGAACAAACTAAAGTGCAAAAAACCACTCAAATATGAGGGCCTGGGGCTACCATCAGTGAAGCTAAGATCAGCAAGCACAACACCCTCCTTGAGTCACCTGAATCCCTGCCAGAGACCTGACAAAGCGATCTGCACCAAAGCTACTGGGTTGAGTCACTGAAGCATGGAGCTGAACAGCCCTGCATGCAAATTGCCTGGACTGGTCCTGCATGCGACCCACCCAGAGGCACTGTAAATTTGCACCACAGCTGCACTAAAGGCAGAGGTTGGGGATCCCAGCAGTTCTCAGGGACTGGCATGAACATGAGGTGAGTGATGGGAAAAAGAACCTCCCATGAAAAAGGGGAAACCGACTGGACAACATGTTGGATTTGGGCAGGAGAGCCCTAACTCCATAAGGAAGTGGCTTCACTTGGTTGCTCCCCTTGTTGAGACGATTGGTGGAATCTGATTGGACTAGGCCACACCCCTGGTTGGGACCCAGTGAGTCAGTACAAACTAATTCCCTGAGATTGGCACAAACTGACAAAGTGAAGGCCTGCAAAGGTTGACTGGCCCGGAGGGGAAAAGCCAGTGCACACTGCCTGTGCCTGAACTCTAATCCCTGATAGCCTATTGAAGAAGACAAAAGCTCGTAGCCTGTGCCCTCTAGAGGAGCCTTAACCAACAAGAAAATGGCCTAGGAATTACACTGTACACTTGTATGGAAGGAACCAAAAACATGACAAAAGGGAGAAATAAGAAAAACCCCCAGCCCCCATCCCTGAGAACATTGATCCAGGAGAGGTAAATACAAAAGAGAATGAGCGCAGCAAAAATGCAACATCAAACACAGCATTAGCGGACATAAACAGATATCTTCAGGACCTCGTAAGTGGGACCAAAACTGAAATATTAATTCAAATTAAACAAGATATAAATACATTAATAAAAGAAAGGCTGGGCACCTCTCAAGAAGACACACACAGAAGAATGCAGGAACACAAAAGGAGAGAAAAATTTAATGAAGAATACAGAAAAAAACCTAGTATTCATGAAACAGATTCAAAGAGATTATCAGGAAACTAAAGACTCCATAGAAAGCTGGCAAAACTGCTTGAAAGAAACCAAAGATAGACTGTCAAAAATTGAACACAGACTTGCAATGTGTGATCATGAAAGGGAAGATCTCTTAAAAATAACAAGGGAGCAGGCAGTAAAGATACAAAGACTGAAAGATGACAAGAGGATCTATAACTTAAGAATAAATCATGTGAATGAAGAAGCAGGAATCAAAACAGAGGAATTACAATGGCTATTCACAGAAATTATTAAGGAAAATTTCCCAAGCATAGAAAAAAGAAATGATATGCAGATGTATGAAGCATACAGAACTCCAGCCACCTA
>PVJX010033948.1:0-19291 GCA_004027295.1 Dolichotis patagonum
TCCCTTTCTTCTGAAGGCAAGTTGTCTTCAGAGTTCATTTGGAGTCATCTTTTTTCCACACTCCTTCATCAGCTAAATACCATTACTTCTAAAGATTCTCACTCATCTCTATAGTAGACTGCTGCTTTGAACGCAAGAAATGACTATCTGCCCAAACATAGGTATTTTTCAAACATCTGAAACTCATTTCAGTTTTACTTTTGCCTCCTCAGATCTCTACTTTGTATTGCATATGAATTTTTCATTCCAGTAAAAATGAATAGCAAATCATATTTTTGTTCATGTATTTACTGTTGAAAATGAAAGCATAGATACAAAAGACATTTAAGTATTATATATATTTATATACAGATAATGGTCATTAATGAAGCAAACACACACCTATATGCTACTGAACTTAAAAAATAGGGATTAGTAGCTTCAAAACCTTCTGTATGTTCCTTTCTCAGATGTCCCTTTCTTCTCATTCCCTGATGTAATCACAATACTGAATTCTCTCAATTTTCCTTGTATTTGTTTCATATATATGTAGCCATCTCTAGAGCTGCCTTTGTGGGTATTCACATGTAACTCTACACAGTGTGTAACTCTCTCTCAACAGTTAATAGGTACATAGATAAATTGACAGAATATACATAATGTTTCTAATTTAAAACATCATTTAATTAAAATAATAGTGAGTCTTGAAAGTGACTAACATCTATAGGAAAATATGAAAACTACAAGTGGGATTGGAAGTCACTGGGCTTAAACTACTGCATACGCGGCACTAAACAATTAACTATGTGAAAGGAACAAAATGAAATTGGATGCCTATATCATAGTACACATAAAACACTCATAAATTAAAAACAAAGAAATAACAGGATTCAGAAATAGAGGTGACACACAGCAGAGCAGGAAGGACAAAGAAAGACCATCTTCTTGTTCATGGTGGCCAATCTCATGATTCTTCAATCACCATCAGGGTACACTGTAAAACAGAGGCAAGAGCAGATAAATTTGGGGGGAGGAAAAGATAATAATAAAAAGGTGAGACATTTACACAACAAGGGGAAGCAAAATTGTAACCAAAATAATTAGGTTTATATGAGAAAGAGAAAAATAAATATTAAAACCAGAAGCCCAGGTGTGGAGATAATAAGGTAAAGAATTTAACATTTTGAAACAAAGTGATATTTAGCATAAGAAAAAGGGTGGGGGAGATAGAAAAAAAGTGAAAAAAAATTAGGATAACTCTAATACACTGAAGATAAAAACGTTTAACATTTTAATGAGATGGAGCTGAGCGTTCACGGAAATGGAGAAGAGAAAAAGCAATGAGAAAACTTTAGCATGAAGCACGGAGTGTGTGGTACACCGTGACTACTGAGGTCTGCTCAGCTCCTTCGGATGGGCCGTACTTGCAGTTTATTTTTATTGCCTCACTGTTCTTTTCAGAGATTAGGGACAGAGAGTTATTTGTTGCTATTTCTATTGTATTCTATACCAATACACAGAATTTTTAAAAATTTCTGGTATAGTATACTGCCTTTCTTAGGCTGATATTTTGTTCTTGCTTTTTTTTTAAATTATGGGAAGAAACCTCATTCTTTTCTTTTGAAATCTGGATGTCAGATTACTTCCATGTATAAATGAAACCCATATTATACTCAGACAAGAGCTTTCACAGTCTACTATGCACAACTGGTGCATTTAGGGACAACTATATGCTCTCCATCATTTAAGTAAAAAAAATATTATTATTATTATTATTATTATTACCATTTTAAAACAAATTAATTTGACTCAGATTTGCAACTGTGAGAATCTTTGAGGATTACCAAGCACTTTGAATACAGGGGAACGAGTGGTGCTTAAATCAGTTAAACCCTATCATTGTTTTTTTCAATCCATGCAGAACCAGTAAGAATAACTTTCTATCTCTATCAAACACTGATGCTCAGATGGGACTCCCAACTGTACATGAGTTTTTACTATGCTCAAGGTTGTGTTTAAGTGCCCAGTGTCATAGAGATCGTCTCTCCTCTGCTCCACTGGCCTATTTTGGACAAAGAGTGGCTGCCTATATATTACTCAAAAAAACAGTGATGGTTTCCCCAGACTTTCCTGTCTCACGAAAGATTAATAGTACCATCTGTAAGTCCATCACCCATATAAGCCAAGAATCATCTTGCCACTTCTCTGCACTTATAAATGTATCTAAATAGTGGAGACTTGCTCTCTGAAGGAAAAGTTCTCTCTGAATCCCTGGGAAAAGAAACAAAAACAAATGCTACTGCTTCCAAAAAGAAAGAGGATAGAAGAAAATAGTGATACCTTTTATTCTTTCAATAAGTTTTGAACTCAATAAATACCTTGAGTAAAATTTTCTACATTAACATTACAGTCCTATCTGCATCTCCTCTCCTCCTTTATTACTTCTGCAGCAAACAAATGAAAGTTTATTTCTGCAATTGTTGAGATGTGGCCACCAGTTTCTCTATGGTTTTTACTGCTCTGGGCACCGTTGGTGAGGTCATCACTCCTCTATTGTGCAAAATTCTCCTCTTCTCGAAATTCTGCTGTCTTTCACCCTTGGAAAGTGTGAAGCCCTTTTTCTTTTCTGCCTACATCTTCTCTTTGAATATATTTTCCGCTCCATGTCTGCGCGCCTGTCCTCTGAAAAGCTGAGAGGAATGTATGGTCTGACCTGCCTTTAGATGAGAGAAAGAAGCTTTCAGGTTGATTTTGACCCTAAACCTTCTTTGATACTTCTTGAATTGCGATATCAAACAGCACCTCCATTCCCCAAGCCACCAGAAATGGCACAAAACTTTCCAAGGTAACTCTTTCTTGCCCACTTCTCTGTGAGCTACACTGACGGAGCATAGCATGCCTTTGCAATCAGCCAAGTCGCGCTGATTTCAGATAGAAACTTGTGATTGTAACTAGAAGCTTGTAAATTGCTAGTAATGGAAAGCATCCCTTTGATTGACTGGTTCTGCTCTATTTGTGGGGAAAAAAAATCCCTCTTTCCGCACGGCAGCAGACTCAGATAATACCTAGTTCGACTAAACTCATCTGTATGTACATGGATCTTATCAATTTCTCCTCAGTTCTTCACAGTTCCTTGCATGAGTCTGGAAATCAAGGACCAGTTGGTAATTTCTTTTTCATAAATTACAAAATTGCTTGCTGAATTGTATTATATTAACAGGTACAACCCTGAGACACAAAGTCTGCACCGTGTTCGTCCTCACAAGGTGACTCTCATTTTTGTAAATAACAGACTAAAAACTGAGAATCACGTTACTTTTTAGTAATTGAAATTGAAGTTATTTTTTTCATAAAAAAACCACTTAAATTTTGTCAAATGCAAGTTAGAATATGAATACCTGCTTCATAACTAATGAAAGAAAATTACTCAGATGTCTGGGTGTAAACTAAACAAAGCCATTCTTGAATAGCACTTTTTTCTGTTACTATCTTATTATTTTACCACAATGTTTGAAGTTTTTGACTTTTAGTGTCAACGAAAGTTCTCTTGATGCCAGTCTTTGTTCCATGTTTACAGTAATTAACTTAGAAAGGGCAGCATAAATCTACCCTGAGCATAGCAAAGATATTTACAAATCTGAAAAAGTGCTTTTTAAAAAGTTAACTTAATCTAGGCCTGGTGGCCTACACCTGTGATCAGAGCATTTAAGGCGTGTGAGGCAGGAAGATCACAAGTCTAACATCAGCTGGGCAATTAAGTGACAGAGGGAGACTCTGTGTCAAAATAAAAAACAAAAACAAAAAGTTAAAATGGGCAGGGCTTGTAGTTCAGTGTAGTGGCCCTGGGTGCAATCTGTAGTACCACATATACACAAAAATCTCATTTACTGGAAATTAAATATGGACTATATTAATAGTATATAAAATAGTTATATAAGGCACCCAATATTTTACACATCTTCAGTAGATTTCTATACATATATGATATTCTATGAATGTGAAGAATGACTGTTTTCTCTGTTTTGTTCTATACAGGGAATGGCTCTCTCAACTCCGGCCTCTGCCCGCCACGTAACTTCATCCTCTTAGCTCAAGCAAGCCGTGATGTGACATCATATCTCAGCCCAGACAATGATATATCCTTTTGCTGTGGAAGGATTTAAAAAGTTAGTAAATACGGTTTTGGTTTTCATTGTATAGAAAAGGCCACAACCTGTATTGACAGCGGAGTCACTTCTCTGCGCTGCGGATGGAAAATGAGCGAACTGGAACTTGCTGTGCTAAACTGCTGAGATCACCATCATACATTATTAATTAAAATAAATAAGAAATAAAAGAAAAAAATGACTTTTGCTTCTGCTATCTGAAAGGTCTGTAGTGCATTATCTAGTCATCAATTCAATTTCTTTTACCACATCACACACCAAATTTATACTGTGCAGCTGACAAAATTCTCTCTGTGACCTTGTCACTTTAAGTCTGCATAAATTCCTCCATGCCATCATCTGTCTCATATTCACTAGAAATTCACTTTCCTGACTCTTATATTCACAACCACAAAACCTGGGAATAAAAGCCAAGCTGCTGTCGTTGATGGGTTATTTCAAAATAACTAAAGATAATATGACCAAATCTGTCACTTGGAAATCTTAGACTGAGCTCTTCGTTTTGTTAGGTGACCTTGGAAAAAACATGCTATATCTACTAGATTCCTAAACAGACAACAAAAGCTGCTGATTGAATAAAGTAATTTTAGAAGGCAAAGAAAGAGAAGAGATGGAACAAGAAAGAGAAGAAAAGTCACTGACTGAAAACCTAAGTGTGTTTAAATTGAACTTGCTAATGCTGAGCTACGACAGTCATTTAAGTCAAATGCAAAACAAAAAGAAAAGTGTATGAAGTGCCCATTTAGTCTTTAGTTATTTGGAAATTTCCCTTTAAACCTACTGCTATTCCTTCTTTTAAAAGGAAAAGTTTAAACTCTGTAACTCTGAATATGGGCTAGACATTTGATCTACTTTGAAAACTGTGGTAAAAATTTTGTTGTGTGACTAGGTCCGAAAAAGGGTAGTGTTAACTCAGTTGCCATATTGCGAGGGTGCTCAACTATCCTAAGAAGGTTTGATGTGGAATAAGGAATGAGGTCTGTCAACAATAATGAGCATCAATTTATTGGTCATATATTTGTATTAAGTACTTCGGTCCCGGTCAAATATTCAAATGTTTTAACTTTTGATTAAGTTTGCTTAAGTTTGATTAACATCTCACTGTAACATTGTGGAAAACTCTGAGCCAGAAGTACTCATCCAAGTTGCTCCTCAATTTATGATCCATAGAAATTATGAGAGATTAAAAAAGAGGGTGTTGCTTTTCTTGTGGAGAAATCTATGTTTTGATTTAGTATAAATAAATACAGAGCAGTAGATAGTAATCAGTCACATTATTTTTGCCATTTATTATGTACTTTTTTGAGTTAAAAATGGAGAAAAATATTTATCATTTTGTACAACTTTTATTGCCATTTTAGTTCTTTTTATGTTTTCCATTTAGGTTGCAAAATAAAGGCATATGTAGTAGAAACAAATATGGGCTAATTAGTATTAATGGTGGTCTTAGATTCAGTGGAATAAGCAGTTTCAAGTATAATACTTACTTCATGTCTCCTACCTTTGGTGGATAAAGGTTAAATCTTGCCATGATATTTCCTGGAATTTTTTTTAAATTTTAAATTTCATACCACCCTTTCTTTAAAGTATCCATTATTCCTTTCTTCACACTGTTCTAAGATTTATATTTACTAATTATTAATAGGGAATCAGAATACTGACTAATAAATGTCTTTGGTTCCTGGGAGAATATCAAGGGAAATGTTGTCTTTGCCTGCAATTGGAGACATATGTAATAAACTTTTTTATTCTCATTTGGTATAGACATTTATTTTGCTTCATTCTTTCATTTGCATTCTACAATAAAAGCAATGTATATTTAATGTTATTTGCTTAGTAATCTAAAGTTCAACTCCATAATACGGTATAACTTTTAAGACTAACTTGAAACATAGTGAGTAGAAAGTTACTATGTGTTAAATTAATTTGATTATTTGCCCTGTCAGGAGGTGGAAATACTACAATTTTGGTGCCAAGGGTTTAAGATTTGTTTGATCTGGCCCACTCACTTTATATGCAGAAAAATAATTGAAATCCACAGATGTTGGACAAATAGTGGGAGAAATAACTATCGAACTAAAGTCTAGAAGAATGCTTTTCCTTCAATTGTATTGCTCCTTTTGGGGTATATTATATCAGCTTGCCAAATTTACATTTAATACCAGTCACTGTCTTATTCTCAAAATCTTACACTGTTGTTTTATTTCCCTTTTGATTAAGTAATGACACAGAAGATTTTGTCTAGCATAAAAACACCATGCAGCTATAGAAGTAGAAAGAGCTCATTAAGTTCAGGGGTAATTCTGATTTTACACCCTTGGATTGCTATCATGCCTTTCCAGGGAAATCACTAATGTAACTCAACTATACTGTGGGTCAGTAATACCTGTGTATTTACAGGTGGATTTTCTACATTTATTTTCTGAGATATCTAATAAGGCTACTAGAGAATTAATTGTGAAAATATATAACTGATTGTTCTATTCACATTTGCTCATCAGCAATGTTGTTCACATTCTCACACGCTGTGAATCAGCTCTTCATTTTCTTGTTCTGAGTTGCAATTCATCTTTTCCTGGGGGATACAGCCTCCCTTGCAGCCATCTGAGCAGCACATGCTATGCTTCATAGCTCTACATATTCCTGTTGTAGAGGAGCCTTCTGCTCCTCACTATGGTTTGCAGAATAATCCATCACTCACTTTGCTACAGTTGCTATCTGACTCTCCTGTCACTGTTCTTTATTCCTTAACCAGGTTCACCTCCTGGTTCTCCGTCAGAGCTCTCACTATAAGTCTTAAGAATATTAGCATCTGCTTGGATGATCCATTTGGAGTCTGGCCCTTATGGTTCTTGACTTCATTCTTTAATGCCTATCTCTTCAGCTACTCACCTTGAGTGAATTCCTCAGAATTTACCATTACCTATACCTGAAGCTCCTCTCCGTTTCATTCACAGGCATCCTATTTTCCAGCAACCACTATCTTATCTTTCACTTACTTGAAATTTCCAGCTCCAACAGCTCTTTAACCCCTGAGCCCATAGATTGGCCCATTCTTTTCTTATCCTATACCTCTCTTCATATCTCTACTTCCCATATTTCTGCTTTAATTCCCTGTTTACTCCTTATAACTACTGCTGACTGCCACCTTTACATTCCTTATCTTTCACTCACTTTGCTCTCTTAGCCACCCTGGTGTGTGTCATGTATACATCTAACATGTTTTCCTTGCAGCCCCTGCTACATGTAGAGTGAATGTGGTTTGAGAAAAACATACTGCACCACTTTACACATGACAAATTTTCTATTGAGCTTTTAATAGTGCCTGGATTTCCCATTATATTTTCAAACCCAGTCACTTTCCTTTCTTTCTTCATGACCCTTTCAAATTGTCTTTTCATATCTCCAACACGTACTCCTTTACACTTACTCTAGTTCCATGGTCTAGCATGCTATTTTTCTGAGGACATTGAAGCAATCAAAATAAAATTTCCAAGAGCCTCCATAATACATCTACTCACCCATCATCACCCATGCCTGTGAACTGTCCATTGTGATGAATTATTTGGGTACTAAGGGATGTCCACTTTTCACGTACGTGCCAGGTTCTACTGACTCACACAAATATATTGCTTTGGGAAACTTCCTCTGCTCTCTCATTGTTTCTTTCTTTTTACTAACATCTTCTCTAACTAAACATCAACTTTTCTGTAATATTGCTGACTTTAAAAATTCTCCTTGATTGTTTCTCTTTTTTTGTGGTAACTACCTCAGATTTTCCCATTAACCAAATAACAAAACAAAAAAGTTAGCTGAAAAATGTTCTTCACCAACACGCTCTAGTTTCCTTTCCTTTATGTTTTTGAACTCATCATATTCAGGTCTTTGTACTTACAACCCTACTGAAATTACCTTTGAGTAAGTTACCAATGACCTTTGTGTTGCTTCTGTCCTTAATTCCCACCCATTGCCCTATTAGCAGCATTTGACAGAGCTGATGGACTCGTGTCCTGAAAATGCCATTGTCACTCAGCCTCCAAGATGTCTCACTGTCATGATCTGACTCCTGATTTACAGCTGTCTCATTCTTGAGCCCCTTTGCTGGTATTTCTGCCACCTGACTACTTCTAAAAGGGAAGAGTCTTAGGGTTTGATCTTCAGATCTCTTTTCATTTTATCTCCATTTCACTTTTATTTTTCACAAAATCTCATAAAAGTTCATTTAAATCTTGACTAATCCTAAATGAATACCTTCAGCCCATTCCTTACAGCTGAACTTCCAACTTGGGTAAATTACTTCCTACTTCACAATTTCTTCTGTATGTTTAATGGTCTAGTAGATACCTCAAAATGAATATGTGTAGTAAATACATTCTTAGTGTTATTTGTGCCAAAAGCTGGTGTCCATTCAGTTTTTCTCATTACAAATCTATTCTTCCAACTGCTCAAGCAAAACATTTTGACCATTGTCTTTCTGTAACACCCTCATAAAACCTATAAACAAATCAGTTTGTCGGAATCTTATATACTGAATATGCCCATTCTTCTTTACCATCCTGGTCCAAGCAACCATAGTTATCTCCTGGAATTAATGCCCCAGTTTCCTATTACCAGCCTCTGCCATGGAAACCCTGCAGTGTGTATTTATCACTTTCTGTATCACATAGATAAGACCAACCATCTGCTTATGATTCTTCAATAGTTTTTCATCTCAGTCCAAATATAAACCACATTGTTGGAAAAGATTGGGATTCTTGTTAAAATTTCTGGCCTTCTCTGTTACAGTTTCCCTCTTTGCTCACCTTGCTCAGCCACACTGACCTTGTTATTCTCCACCATGAGGAATTTTGCATAGGAATTTTCTCTTCTGGTAGTTACTCTGCCTTTGCAGAGACATGTGGTACTTTTATCATCATGAGTCTTTGCATAAATATCACTTATTGCATAAAGGCATTTGACTTTTAAAAATATTATAGCTTCCATGTATTCTCTATTTCTTCCCTTTTTTATAGAGTCATCTACATGATATGTAATTCATAGATTTTTATTTGTAGTCTGTACCTATCTATTATTTAGTTTAATAAACTAAAGCTATGGTAAAAGCAGGAATTTTGCTTTTTTCCCATTTTTCTATTTCTATCACCTCAAATAGGGCTCAGTGCTCAGTAAAAATATTAATGGCATTTCTACTACTAATGACCAAAAGAACACAAATTAGTAATAAATACTACCTAGATTCACATGGTAAATTTTAGTATTTGTTTTATATTCATGATGACATGAACAATCTTGCTAGAAAATATGTTTTTAACATTGGGTGGCTCCTAGCACAGGGCATAGAGATGAGCAAGGGTGGCAGATCTGGAAGTCTTCTTTGGATAGATGTAACAGGCAAGTCTGAAAATGGACAAAAAGGAAGGATGAGGGCAGTTAGTGGAGATAAGCATGCCCTTTTAGTGGCCTCAGAGGTAAGCCTGAGATCAAATAAAGATGTGCCACATAGAACGAAGAATCAAAGTCTGAAAAAAAGCTTTGTGAGCTACGTATATGTCCAGTGCATCCATTAATTCATACAAAGAGAAATGGACCATCTCACAGGCAGATATAAATATACCAATAGGATACAGCTTTCATATTTCAAATGAGGTGCACATCACTATCATGAGTGTATTCCTTCACTGCTTTCAAACATGTCTTCACCTGCTTTCTTTTATCTGACCTTTATAACCACATATTTATTTTAATGTTATTGAAATTAAGTTTATGAGTTCTGTTCCATGCTCAGTGTCATATGTCTTCAGAGGAGTAGATCTAGCACCTTTTTAATCTGAGTTATTTCCCTTTGCAAATTTCCAGGCATTACTTAAGGCACCAGGATTGTACTAGATTTACCCAAGGAGGTGTTCTTTGTCATAAAGTTGCTGAAGGTTTGTGGATTGAAGTCTTGTATCCCAAGATACCAAGTGTGGATAGAGCCCTAAAACTATTTAAAATAGAGCATTGATGCTGTAGTGATCATCTAATGTGCATATAACTTACCCAGAACTTACTGCCTTAATAGCAATGATTTATTGTCTTTCATGGCTTTGGATGCAGAACAATTGGGTGGTTCTGACCTTGAGTTGTGCATGAAGGCATAGTCAAGAAGTCTTCTACACTCACCAGAAGGCTTGACTGAGGCTGAAGGACATATTTGTAAGGTTACTGTCTCATGTGCTGGCAAATTGTTGGTTCTTGAATAGAAGTCATGGTCCCTTGCCACACTCTCTCTCCAAAAGGCTTCTTGAGTATTCATATAGGGTAACAGCTGACCTCCCTGGAGTGATGATTCAAGGGAATGCATAAAAGTCTCATTGTCCTTTATTTACGACTTTAGATACCATCTTTCATTGTTTCTATAAGGCCCTCTGATTACACCAGTTAGCCTTATCTATGTGCAAGGACACAAAACAGAGATGTGCATATTGGGAGATAAGGGCCATTAGAGACAATTTGGAAGGCTACCACAGCTGGTCCAAAATTGAACCCGCTCTGACAGTTCTAGAAAGTTCATTATATTTTCAGAAGAATGAACATGAATGCTGAATCCTGGGCAAATGGGCTTTAAAAAATGTTATAAAAATAGGTACTTTAACTCAGTTGCTTATTTAGAAGAAAAACCTTTCTAATTCATACTTCCCCTCTTGCATTCAAAATACTCCCCAGCTTTCAACTGCTCAGGAAGCTTGGCCAGATCAATCAGTGCACAAGTGAAGACAGAATCTCTCAACTCGCATAATAATAAAACATCTATTACTGGCACTCCAACAGTAGTAATGGTTGCATAACCCTCATTAATTTAACATTAAATCTCCAGCAAACATTACCTCACCATACAAGACTTGTTGTTATAGCACTATAAGTTCAACTGTTTTCTAATCAATTTAATGTATTTTTGAACGGAAATAGTGGTGAAGCCCAAGTAATCTATATATTTACAATGTAACTTTAGGTCTCAAGTAAGAACAAGTTTGATCTTATTACCTCAGATTGATCACACTGTGAATCTTATCACTCTTATGTAGTTAAGATTGTCCTTGTTAACAAATAAAAATGTAATTATCAACATTAGTAAAAGAATTTGATGAAGATCAAATGATGACTGTATGTGATAATTATAATCTGAAATATCATATAAGGTTTAAAAAAGCTACTCCAAAATTTAACAGAATATATCCCTTCAGCATGATCAGCAGGTGTTCATCTAGATGAGCAGCAAAATTGTTCTATGATGATGAGCAAGATACGAAATATTTTAGGTTTCAGGTCAGATTAAAAAAAAAACTACTAAAACTTGCCTGTGTAGTGTGAAAATAATCAAGACAGTGCATACATGGATGAGTATAGCTGGGTTCTAATACAATTTCATTCATAAAAACAGCCAGGGCCCACCTTTTACTAATCCCCTGATCCAGATCATAGATCATACGTGTGTGATATAGACCTATTATACAGGATTTATAACAAGATAATAGGGAATTAACAATGGCTACCACCTTCAGAAAGAAATCCGCAATAATTGATATATTGCATAATGTTATCTTCTAAACAGATGTTCAGACTACTGGTTTTAGGCCTGCAAAGTCAATCAAACAGGGTGAGTATTAAGTTGTTATTTTACTCCAGTAGCTATCATCTCAGCCTAGGTTTCTCTGAATCAGCTAGTTGCTTATGGGGAGGGAGGGTCTTGGCACTTCCTATGCCAAGACTTCCTTGGCACTTCCTATGCCAAGACTTCCTTGGCACCCAGCCCACACATTAGCTGGCTCACAGGAAGGGGTCAACTGCTTGGTTCTCCTCCCATCCCTCATGGCTGTTGCTGGCTCATAAGAAGGTGTTGGCCCAGCCCACGATTGCCACTGGTTTACAGGAAGGGGTTAGTTTCTTCTTAGTTCTCTTCGTGGCCCACATATCATCTCATGCATTTTCATACCTCAGCGTTTAGCACACTTTGAAGCATAAACTAATGGTGAAGAAATATTGTTGCCATTGTTGTTGCTATTGCTGAATTAAATCAGAAAAGTCCTGTGTTCCCCTTTAACTTCCTCTGTGGGCCTTTTATGACACTGGCAATATGGTTCTTATGTTTCTTCTGTGTTGAAATTATATAGATTTTTAAGAAAAGGCATTGTGTTGTTAGTCTCACCCTTCTGTAAGGCTTGATAAAATTAGTTCTCCCAATGATCCTTACATGACATGATCGTTAGACTCCTCATCATGTCCATCAATTGTTATTGGATGTATTCCCAGTTGTTGACATCTGTCTTAATACATGATGTCTTCAGTACCAAACTATTGCTTAGTAAATCATTATTTACCACTGACAGCATGTCACTGCCCTGGACAAGGGTCTCTGGATGAGTGTAAGTGGGATTTCTTATTTGTTAGTCCCTTACAAATATTTCTGGGTTATTTTAAGTATTCTGAGATTTAGATAGGGATGAGTCCTAATCTTCTTTTCTACCAGATATTTTTCTGCGTAATTCTCAACTTTTAGTTTGTACTCTTTTTCATGATGTCATCCAAAATAATGACGGAGACTCTTCAGAGCCCTAGGATGTTATGTTTCTGGGCTAAAGATATAATTTCTTAAAACAGTCAGCTCTCCTTCAAGGTCCTTATTGATTTTTGACTTAAATTCATCCTGGTAAGTGAGATGCTTGTCAGATGCTCCTGAGACTCTACTGGAATACTGAAGAAGTTAGACTGTTTTATCAGTAACACAACTGACACAAGATTGCTATTGTATGTATAAAAAATATAAATACAAAGATTCACAGGAAACATACAGGTTCATAGGAGAAACAAACTAGCAGGTAAAGAGGCAAAGATAAAACTATAAAATGGACAGAAGAGGAAATTTGTAATGCAGAACCCTGTAACACCTATGTGGACACATGTCGTTACTCAAAACAAACTTTCATGCTTGTCACACTTACATTACTTGGGTGTTTTTATGTAAGTATTTAATTCTCAAATTGTGTTCCTCAAGGCACTGAAACATCCCATAAACTTGTATAAATATTATGTTGGTTAAAATATTGTCTTCATGACACTTTTTATTTCAGTAATTTTTATATTCAAATTTTTCTCTATGTTCCTTGTTTGTAAATCGCATATCAATAAATATACACAAAAATTAGAATCCAATTTTATTTAAATGTCTTCTTTAATCCTGTGTATTCACTGTGTGTTAGTCAGTTTTCTGCCACCACGACAATATACCTGGATAAATCAACTAAAAGGAGAAAACGTGTACTGCTGCTCACGGTTTCAGTGGCTGAGAGAGAGAAGGGAGAGAACATTCACAAGGTTCACATAACTTCTAATTTCTTATCACGGAAAGATGTAACACATCTCTTTATATCTCTTTGAGAACCATTCCAGCATGCTATTGCAGAAACCCAAGAAATATTTGTTAAATTGAATTGAAATTCAGAGTTTAAAGTTAGTCTTCATATGAAATTATAAAAGCAGGTAGTGGTGTGTGGGGTTGACAGAGAACACTTTCTCAACCAGCCTTGTAGCATTTAGTCAATTGAGTGCCCTTTATCAGTAAATTGTCCCCAAGGTTCTCTAATCAGTATGAAAAATCTTCAGCTCTATCATGATGTAGAAATCATTCTCACTGAGGTTCTCTTTCTTCCCAGGGCATATAGATTTGTAAGTTAATATTTATGGATCACAACCAGCATACATTTTGTGAATCAAATGCTAACTTATCCTAACCATTAGTCATGATATGTCTATGTAAATGGATTAAGAAATCACTAGCAGGTCAGTAAAGCTCACTTTTGGATGTGTCTGGCTGGATCACGGTGGTCTTATCTTGGGTAATATGTGTGGCTCCTTCCTCTAGGGAGCTACTCTCTGCATTGCTCCGTGGCTGCAATGACTAAATGTATTTGCCCTGTATTACCCTTCTGCCATGGCTTTTGCCTTGAAGCCAGCTGACCATGGACTGTGAGCCAGATTAAACCTCTCCTACTTTAAGACATAGATGTGAAGCCTTGTATCTCAGCAAAGTGAACCCTAGCTAATATGTTTATCTTAAGGTCTCCGCGAAACAGATATTAAGACTAAAATACATGTGCAAGTGTTTTATTTGAGATATGATCCTGAGAGTAATGAAATGGAAAAAGAAGAAGAAAAAAGTGCTTTCTGTCTTATTCTAGTCATTATCATGTCAATCAGAGACTGGATATCATTGGTAAAATGCTGACAAATTTTATCTCATATACTTTAAAAGAAGCATGAAAGAAGATAATTTTTCTAATGTCTCCAGTCTCTTAATAGTCCAGATTAACCCCAAACATGTTATCTCACACTTTTCATGTTATGCTTCAATTTCATCTAGACCCAAGTAAATGTATTTGAAAAGCCACAGAGAATCAATAAATATTGGATGCAGTTGAAGAAAATTCAACTATATGGATAGGTGATAGGCAACAAAGCTCTTGCTAAGAATTAGGATACAATGAAATAATACTAGAGAAAAGTTTTGAAATACCTGCATATGCCCCATCTCATAATGGCGAGTATTATTTCATAAACTAGTGCTGTAGTTTTCTCTTCGTCTGTGCAGGCATTTGTGTTTGCTGCTCTGTGTGCAACACCATGTATCTGGCACTGGTAGGAAGGTACATTTCTTTCTCTGCTGAGTATTAAATAGTTCAAAAGTCATTCTTGCCATGTTCTTTTTCTCTTGTGCAAAGTGTCTGCACTTTGATTTGTGTCTCTGTAACACAGGTTCTTTTGTTATTTTCTCTGTGATAATTCTTATTGAATTATAATAACCACTCATAAACAGAACCATATGGAGCAGTTCCTCAAGATTGTTTTTCTTCCACCATTTATAGCTGAGAATTTGTAGCTTGCAGATCTTGAATTACAAACAAATAGCATTTGGACCTGAGCATAGTTTACCCACAAAGTTCACAAAAAAAGTTTTACTATAGATAGAATTATTTCTCACAGTGAGAAACAATGAAGGAAGCTTCGAGTATACTTTCAACAAAAACAAACAAAACACGAGCAATGCATTGAATTTTAAAAATTAAGAAATAACCCTATTATTATAAAATTATTAATATTTTATGTGCTTGCTTGATGCCCAAGAGAAGCATCAAACAAAATCATATTTAGAGAACACAAATATGGTGTAATTATCTTTAAGACTTCTGAGTCTAAATTACATGTTGGATTTTCTCTATCTTATTCATAGAGAGGGTTTTGGTTATGTTGGGATATTTTCCCAATTGTAAAATGTTTGAGCATACAGGAAAAAGAATGATCTTTCACCTGGTGTGACATTCATGTTGAAAGAGTACATTAAGGCATGCGAATTGACAGCATGAGATAAATTATTCAAAACTTTCTATATATTTTGGTTGATCAGGAGAAAAAACCTTTTTCTGCAAGGTATGCTTTACAGCTTGCTCTAAAATATGCTGTGGAGATTAGGGAAGTATGTGGTATATCATAGAAGATTTATTTCAGGCTTAACACTTTCATAGTCATAATAATGCAATCACTGTCAGGTAGACTAAGGAACAGACTGACTTTAAAAAATTTTTAAAATTTTCTCTTTTTTTAAATTTTAGTTTCACAAAATAATAAACACATATACATTTCAAGGGTTAATTTCTCTTTAGTTTAAAACCTTTGCTTTGAAAACCTCATGATAGTTCTATATGGGTATGTAAGCATTTAAATTATGACCGTAGTGCTGGGAGTCAAAATTAAATTGATAGCATTTAGTGCTTTGTATTTAAACCATCATTTTCCATCTCTTTGAAGCTTTCTTACCTAATACTTAGACATCCTTAGGTTTTAAATAAAACATTATTTTTAATTGACATTTTGTATTACTACTTTAAAAATAGTCTGAATGCTGATAAAGAGAAATGATTATCAGCATTGTTCAGAGATAAGCTAACTAGTACAATTCTAATTTTGTGCTTATGTTTTTAAAAAATTGATAGCATTGATACAGTTTTGATATACATAATGATCACATTCACATAGGGAATTTGTGCCTGTACATAACATATGTAGATTCTTGTTTCTTTTCCCCATTCCTCTCCCCTCCCTTCACATGGTTCATATGAAACAAATGATAAAAATTCTCTAAAAATAGCATTTGGATATAGATAGATATATACATTGATAGATGAGTGAGGGAGAGAGGCTGGGTGGGGAGATAGAGAGACAGAGAGACAGAGATACATGAGTATAACAAGCTATTGTCTTTAATACAGTAACAAGAATCCCAAATATCCAATGTTCAGTAACTTTCTGGTATTTTGAATTATAAGGAAAGTGTATAGCAGTGATTGGATCAAGTAGCCCTAATTTTTGTGGGGTTTTTTTCTTCCTATTGAATTAGGTTTGAACCTTATCTGAAAGCCCACTGCACTATTCGGACTAAGTCAAGCCAAATAATCTACATTGCGCTTTTCCTCTGACTATAGGCCTGAAAATTCACTATGTTGCTTTGTTCTTGAGGAATCATGGAAAATTTCACTCCCAGAGGAATACTGTCTCTCTCTGTTAAAACTCTGTGTGCTCTTTGTGGCTCTGAACCTCACCAGAACTTGCTAATCTTTTCAAAAGCAAAGAGGAAGATTGTGTCTCTCTGACTACATCTCCATTTGGGAAGGCACCTGCAGAAGGGAAGACAAGAAATGCCCAAATTCATAAAATAAATACAAGTAACTAACAATTTTAACTCTTATGCAGTGCCACGTATGACTCTAAAACCTTTATGTGTAATATCTTATTTTACTCTTTATAATGGAAGAAATATCACTGTCCTCATTTTTGAGATAAAAAAGCTGAAATTGGGGCTGCTAAGAGTCAGTGGATGTCCAGTGTCAAATAGCTGACGAAGAAGCTGGAATTCAAAAGGGACATCTGAGAAGACACCAAAGAAAGGAGATGCTGGGTTGACCTTGCTCTTCTCAACTAAACTTTGCCCTCCCGCCATGTGTGTCTGTGATGTGTATTGAAATCCCCCAATTTAGGATTTTGTGGGGACAACTGGAAAATCTGACTGATAAAGAAAATTCTTTAAATGCCATAACTTTCTTTAAAATGTTTAACCTCTATTATATTCTTTCCAGGTGTGTCATTTCTCTGAATTTCCAAGCAGGGAGTATAACCCTCCAAGGAGTTTTCTTGGGAATGCAATCTATTGAGTTATAAGTATTTACTGAGTTAATTCTCCAAACATTTAGCTTCTCTTTAATACCAGTGTCAAAACATCCATGTGTGCTCCCAGAATCATGCATGGCTAATTACCTGAAATATCTCTACTCAGAGCCTGCACCATGGTGAGTTAGAGTCCTGCGGGACTGCCTTCCTTTGGATGCAGTCTTGAAGGGGAGAGATATTTTTAACCAAGTTTGTTTTCATACTCATTTCACTCTCCTGATGAACTTGCTTCTTCAAATATTCTCTAAGGGCAGGAGAAATTAATAGTAATGAGCTCATTTGGAAAGAAGTGGGCTCCCGCTCATGCTGGCTTGGTTCACTCTGCAGTAATGGCTCCTGCTCATTTTATTTTAAGGAATTTTGCTTAGGCAAGATGCTGAGTACAGCAAGGTGGTTGCCACTAAAATAAACTTATTGAATTTCGGGGAGCTTCTGAGACAAAAAAGGAAAGACAATTGCCTATAAAATGTAGAATTGTTATCTTTCAGCGAAGAAGAACAGTAGGTGTAATGCGGCTACAGGTTGATGAGCATGTATGTTTCTAACTTCATTTGTACACCTGCCAAATCACCCCAGCAGCTGTCTTCATTACAGACATCTGAGCGCTAGCAGAACAACCCCAAAACTTCCCAGACATGCATCATAGCCGAACTTTAAAACAGAATTTTTACATTACCACTTGAAATTTTCTAACAGTACACATAGTGCACTTTAAGAGTATAAATGCCGCAGAGATTATTTCTTTTGTTTTGCATAACTGATGTGGGTTTAGAAAGCAGTGCAGTTAATAAAACGAGAATGAAATGGCAACAGTTTCTTTCATGAAGCAAAGTATCTGTTGCTGATTAGACGATTGGTCAGTAAGATAGTCTTGACCTCATAATCTCAAAGAGATGCTCCTACCACAGCCTCCTATTTTCCAGACACACAGATCAGAGCATATGAGTTCCTAGTTTCTCTTTGGAAACATTTGAGGAACACAAAGTGGAGAAAATACTCTCAATGTTTCTGTTTGAGATTAACCAAGGTTATGATTTTAGGTTTAAGCATGCCAAACTCTGGGCTTTGTTTATTCAATGTAAAAAAAGTGTACAAAACACCATGGAAACATCCCTGTTAGTTTTGGGTTGTAATACTGGATTCTTCCGGACAAACTCTGTTGCTGTTGGTGATTTGTTTTCTCTCTCTGAGTTTATTCAATCAAAAAAACAGGGGTAAAGAATTGCATTACCTGCACAGAGTTATTGTAACTGTTCGGTAACATAATGCATGCTGAGATTTTAGCTTGTTACCTAGTGCATAGTGCCAAAGGCTGAAAATGATTAATTCATTCACATAAAAGCTGAAGACGTTTATCATGAGCTTATTTTCCACATGTGAGGAAAAAAGACTTGTTTGACAGGGCTTATGCAAGATTTCAGAAAGTACTGGAGGCTTTAATGTCTTCTGCAACCATTCAGAAAAGGGACTGAATAAGCAGGCAAACCGTGTTGTACAGGTCTGATTCTTACCATTGGAAGGAAATTCTAGCTTCTCAAAGAGGAAATGAGGTGCGTGCGCGCGCATGTGTGTGTGTGTGTGTGTGTGCACACACAATACCTGTATGGAGTGGATGTATGTGTGGGAGAGGAATGGGTGGTGTAGTACTCTCGTTTGGTATTTGAGAAGAAGAGAGCATCGGAAGTCACATCAAATGGGAAGCCTGAAGTCCTGACTCCTAATTATTGTCTCATGATTTATGGTCTGGTGGAGCTGCAAACAGTGTAAGGCAATTGGTTCCCAGTCAGTTGTCCATTAGTGTTTGTATTGGTCTGGGTTCTCCAGAGAAAGAGAAACCATACAGTCTCTCTCCTCTCTCTCTCTCTCTCTCTCTCTCTCTCTCTCTCTCTCTC
>PVJX010033949.1:0-19294 GCA_004027295.1 Dolichotis patagonum
CTGTAATTCTTTCACTCTATGCATGGCTTTATACTATTGTGTTATGTTTGATATTATTGTATTTGAAACTATGCTCAACTATAGCAGAGTAAGAGATATGGTGTTAGCTACTGTTGATGTCCAGTTGTCTTAATGTAAAGTACTGTGTTGCCTATGTTGTCCTGTTCTGATTTGCTCTGTACTGCCCCCTTTTGTTTTACTCTCTTTCAAATTAATTAAAAAAAAAAGTAGCAAGAAGTGACATCCTTGCTTCTTTTCTGACGTTATGGGGCAAATATTCAATTCGTTGTCCATTCCTATTTTTCTCATTCTAATTTTTTTTTGTACTGAATGTATATTGATTTTTGTCAAATGATTTCTGCATCAAATTGATATGATCATGTGTTTTTGTTTATGTTTGTGTTTCTTTGGTTTTTTGAGACAGGGTTTTACTATGCTGTTCAGGCTGGACTTAAACTCCCTCATAGCCCAGGCTGGCCTCAAACTTGCAGCTATCATCCTGCCTCAGTCTCCCAAGTTCTGGGGTTACAGGCATGCACCACCATGTCAGCTTGATATTTCTTTAGCCTGTTAATACAGTGAATTACACTGATAGATTTTGTATTATCTCTACATACCTGCTCAAATTTGTGATCCTTCTGCCTCAGCCTCCCAATTAGTTGGAATTACAGGCATGTGCCATCACATCTTGCAAGATTTCTGCTTTCTTAATGGATTAGCCCTTAAATATGTAGTGCATTAATTGCAACAAATATATAATGTTCCTCTCTCTGTCCATTTTGTCCATATGTATCATTTATTCATTCATTCATTCATTCATTTGGTATTGGAGATTGAACCCAGAGCCTTCCATCTGCCGTCTAACTTTATCTGACCTTAACATGGACTTTTTTTTGTTTTTGAGTAAGAGTTGCATACTGTATCTTTTTCATACTTTTGTATTCAGACTGCCTATAGCATTACATTTGAATTTGGTTTGTTTTAGATAGCATATGATTGGATCATGTTTTTAATCCACTTTGTCATTCTGTGTCATTCATTTATTTGTTACTGATAATTGAATCCAGGGCCTTTGCACTAAGCTATATCCCTACTATGTTTTTCAATTTCATTTTGAAACAGGGTCTTGCTAAGTTGTCCAGGCTGGGTATAGACTTGTGAATCTTCTGGCTCAGCTCCTAGAGTGTAGGAATTACAGGTGTGCACACCACATACCACTGTCTTTTAATTGGTGTATTTAGAACATTAGAGTTAAGAGGATTATTGATTTACTAAGGCTTAGTGTGCCATTTTATGTTCTGCTTTTTTGTTTGTTCTCTTTGTTTTTGCTTTTGCTTTGCTTTACTCTCTGTGGGTTACTTGAGTATTTTTTAGAATTCCATTTTCATTTACTTGGTGTTTTTGAGTGTATGCCTTGGTGGTGTTCTAGGCATTGCATTATACATACGTAATTTATCAGTCTGTTGGCATTGTCATTTTACCAGTTTGAAGGAAGTTTAGAAGTGTTATCTTTTTTGTCCTTTTACTCTCTCTTAAATTATAATTGTTTTAAATACTTTTTTCCTACTTACATTTAGAACCAAGTCAGAGTGTAACAATTTTTTTTTTTTTGCAGAAGTTTTGGTTCTTGGTGTAGTGAAGGATTTTTCACTTGAAACCTGGGCATCTGTGTGTGATATTATGGGACCCTGGGTCTTATCTAACTTCTGATTTAGCTATCTTTTCTGACACTGCTCAGGCAGAGGAAGTGGGGTCAGGCTGAGGTAGAAGTCCAGGTTCTCTTCTCAGCCTCTCTTGACTCAAAGTAGGGTTTGGGCCCTTGTTGCTGTGGGTGAGAGTGGAAGCTGCATCTCTGCAGGGTCCCCACTGACGCTGCAGTGGGAGTAGCTTTGTTACCACACAGCAAGTCCTGACTGTGACCCTGAGGGATGGGGTTAGAGAGGACACCTCTGTGTTACAGGGTGAGGGTGGATGTGCCGGCTCCACATGGCTTCACACTGCATCTGGTGGGGGACTTACACCCATTGTGAGGAAAGTTCCAGCTCCTAATCCATCTCCCTTAGATCTGTGCCAGGGGGTGGGTTGGGTGCCTTAGAGCCTGGTGAGTGAAATCCAGGCTCTCCACTTGGTGTCTGCAGGTGTGGGTGGAGGTGGAGTTGATATAGGGGAATGAAACTCCCAACCTACTACGTCTGCGAGTTTGTGTTCTCTAAAATCGAAGAATGAATTTTAGGAACAATGGAGGTGGAGAGTAGAATATATTTATTGAGAGAAAGCTTCTGTCTGAAGAGAGACAGGAACCCCAAGTGGGTTGCCCAAGACTCTGTCTTTTCCAGGGACTTTTATAGAGTAAAATCATAGGTTCAAGGTGGGAGAAGACTGGGAGCTCACAAGGCAGATGGGCATAAGGTGGGACATAACTATAGTTAGCCAATAAGATCAATAGTTCAGGTAAGATTGATTACATTAGGGACAAATGGGGAAGCAAGTCACATAGAAAAAAACCGAGCATTCTTACAGAGTAGTGACTCTTTCCTAAGGGGATGGGAACTATTTAGGGTATCAATCCTCAGGATATGGGTGCATTTGTATGGTCTTTTGTCTTGAGGCCTGGTCCACAACAGGAAGCATCAGCTTCCACGAAAGTTTCCAGGTGTCTGCACTGGCTCTATTGAGGACCTAATCCTATTTCACTGCCTGTAATATTTCTGACTAACTCAGCTGCCTGTGACAGAGTCATAGCTGCTCTGCAGAGTGTGGCTGTTCTTTTACATAATGGTCAGTCAGGAACAGCTTCAGGTGGAGGAACAGGAGAGGCTTTAAAAATACAGTTTAGTGTAATTATAGGTCCTGGAGACGGGAGGCATGGTGTGCTACCTAGGGCCATGTTGGAAAGACACCAGAGTGGTCAAGAAGTGGAAAACAGGAATGAGCGGACAGCATTAGGGCAGAGCATTTCTTGAGGTTTCCACAGGCAAAGCAGGGCAGGGTTAATCATTGGCGCTGCTCATTTGAGTAGTTCTAGTGGGCTCTAAGCCACAGGTGTGGTCCTTGGCTGCCTGGGACCTGGACATGGGCTGATTCATGCAGAGTAATACTGCCCCCTGGGTATACAGGCCAGACAGAGCGGACACAGTTTTGGACTGTTAAATTTGCAAAGCAAAGGTATGCACCTGGCTGAGCCATTCCCAAGGATTGCAGTGGGAGGGGTCCCTTTCCAGCCAGAAAGGTTTTTAAAGGTGTAAAGGCTTTTAAAGGTATCATAACATTTTGGACAGGGAGCTGCATACATACACACAAGAGATGGTGTAGAACAAGTTTTTCTAAAGTTGTTTTGTCATACTAGGTTGCCCCTTCCTCATCCTTTGGTTGGATAGAACAGGCAGGCTTTCTGTGGGGTCTTTGTTCTGTGCATTTGTTGCTGATTCCAGGTTGCAGTCTTCAGCTCCAAGTTTGGAATATTTGAGGCACAAGGAAAACTAGAGAAACTGCCACCATGACTTACTTGCTGGAGCCCTGAAGTCCCTAGTGTGTGTCTTTTTCTCTCTACCTGTCATAGTCTTTTTTTACTGTGATCCTTTAGGGGGCCATAAACCATTGTAATATTCAGGATTTCTTTTAGCCTTCAAGAGCCAATTTTCTCTTTTATTTTATGGAAAAAGTAAAACAATGCTTGATAATAAAACAATAGACTAACAATAGTTAATACATTAGGTGTTATCTTTAAAATAATTACTCAGAGTATGAGATTTAGGCATAAAAAATCCTCCAGTTGACATTAGCACAAAACTTTCTTTTCAATGAACTAACAGACACTAGTAGTATAACTAACTTGCATCCCTCCCAGCTTCCCTTCCTTCCTTTCGCTTTTCCCCCATCCTAGTTCTTTTTTCCATTTGAAACTTTTTGTTGTTGTTGTTGGTACTGGAGTTTGAATTGACAACTTTGCACTTGCCAGGCAGACGCTGTGCCAACTAAGCTGTATCTCCAGCCTGTCCTTTTTCTTTTTGAAATTTTTATTCCTATTTCACAATATCTATTGTACATTTTAGACTTTATTTACTGTTCCAATTTCTCACACCAGGAAGACAATGTGATGATTACACATGTGAAACTGATTTAGTTCACTTATGATTATGGTCTCTAGTTGCTTCCATTTACCTATAAAAGTCTCAAGTTTGTTCTTCTTTATGGCTGAGTTGAATATACAGTTCCAAGGAATTTGTTGTTGTTGCATATGGCAGAAGAAATAGGAAAACCATTTCTGTTTCATTTTCCCAAATATGAAAATCTCATATTTATGAAAGATGTTGACATCTTATTTTTCTTTAAATACTTGCAAGATGTTACTGTATAATCTGCTGTCCTGCATTTTCTGACAAGAAGTTTGTTGTCAGTTTTCTCTTCCTTTGGAATGTTTTTTATCCCGAGTTGCTTTTATGATTTCATTGCTTGTCTTAAGCAGGTCTACTTTGAGTTTATTGGGGTTCTTAAATATGTGCATGTACTATTCCCATGAAATTGGGACAACTTTTGGTCATTAAAAAACACATATACTTCCCAGAATAAAATTAATTTTTCATGTTTAAATTCTTTGAATTTAAACAAATGTATAGCATCCATGTAAACCACCACCTCACCTCAGTCAAAATACAAAATCATTCCATCACTCTAAAAATCTTCCTCATTCTGTTCTTTTATAGATAAGTATTTCTTGATGTATTTGTTCCATCCCTTTATATGCAGACTGCAATTAGATGCATACCATGGACAACTTGAAACTGTCCCACAGCTCACTGAGACACTTCCCTCTTGTTACTGTTATTTTAATGTTCCTTTTTTCTCTTGATGTATTATTATGGCTATCTTCTATCCATAATGAGTGTCCTCAAGTTCACTAATGTTTTCTTCTCCAGTGTCTAATCTGTTATTAATCCTCTAGTGTGTTTTTCATTTACAGATTCTACTTTAGCATTTTTGAGCTTTATTTTGAGATGTAGGGAACTAGAAATAGTTTGATCCTTTTAAGGATTTTAAAGCTTTTTTAGATAAATTCTGAAGCTTTTCTCTAGGCAGAACCTCTTGAAATTTGGGACCAGGTAATTCTTTGCTACAAGGAGATATCTTGTTCTTTGTAGGATATTAAGTAGTGTATCTGGCCTCTAACTGCCAGTTGCCAATAACACCGCTTAGCATGAACTAGGAATCATTTATTACATTTTTAAAAGATTGGTTTTTTAAAAAAGAAAAAACATAGAGACCATGATATGTGTCCAGGAAAGCCAGGATATTTACATAGAAATTTCTAACATCCTTTCACATTTGAAACTAATGGTAGTATAAGAAAAAAATTTTTTTTTGAGATACCATCTCAATATGCAGTTTAGGCTGGTCCTGAACTCACTTTGTAGCTCAGGCTGGCTGTGAACTTGCAGTGATCCTCCTGCTTCAGCATCCCAAGTGTTGGGATTACAGGTATGAGCTACCTTGCCCGGCTAATAAAAATTTTCTTATTTTTCCAGTATCAAATTACTAATACCACAGCCTTTGAAACCAGGAAATGTATGAGTCGAATCTGACTGTGTGATCTTGAGATTTTCAACTCTCTGAGCGTTTTCTCCTCTCTTGTGAACTAGAGCCAATATATACTTATTATGTAGGGTTTTTTAGCTAATTAAGTGAAAATAAAAGTAGATAGTCAATGCATACACCTAGCAGCTGCTACTGTTATTTTATTTCAGGAATGTGATTTTCATTTATGGTTTACTACCTAATTGTATTTTGCTAATATGGGGGCATTGCCATCTATCTTTCAGGTCATGCAGAAGGATTTTGCATGATGTATACAATGGAAGATCATATTACCCAGGTGCTTAATAATCCTGTGGATGTTATTAAACCCATGTTTGTCATCAATGAAATGCAGCATAAGTATCAACCAGAGAAGTATTGTAAGCAAGGTAGTCAAGGTGGTCTTTTCCTGAGATGAGGGCTAATATGATTGCCTGAGGGATCTCCTTACCTCAGTCTCCTGGGTAGCCAGGACTATAGGTAGGCACTGCCATGCCTGGCTTTTAGCTTAATGGCCTAGATGATTTTTTAAAATGTCCAAAGTTTATTACAAAATAAACAACAAGTGTTTTCTTGTACATGGATACATCCTTTTTTTTTTAAGACAGGGTCTTGCTATATAGTACAGACTACCCTTAAACTCACTTATGTAACCCAGGCTGGCCTCGAATTCAAGGTGATGCTCCTGCCTCACCCTTTTGGGTGCTGAGGTTGTAGGAGTGTGCCACCATACCCAGCTGGATATGTTTTTAATTAATAACAAATGTTTAGTAAAACATTCACTATATAAACTATTTTTGAAATTCTAAAGATGACATATAATAAGACTGGGTCAGGGATATAGCTTGGTGGCACAGCACCTGCCTGGCAAGGACAAGGTCCTGAGTTTGATTCCTGTTACTCAAACAAACAAAAAAGAAGAACATAGTTTAATATGAGCAAATTTTAAATGATTTAAAACTCAGTTTGTTAGTGAAATCATTTACAGAGGCTTTTGCTCAGATAGGTGGATTTCTGTGCAGAGTAGTGTAACTCGCATATTGTCCCACAGGTTTCTTTAACAGTTTTATATTTAGTTTTAATTTGGTAAATCAATCCTGTATTATACAAGAATTGTCAAACTAAAGGTAAATATGCTTTTATAAAAAATTTATACTCAGGGTCTAAATAAATGTATGGACAAATTTTACTATTTTCTATTTTAAATTTCTAAATAGGTTGCATGAAATTTTCTCATGTATTTTCTATGTGACTACCCCACCCTATTCCCCCCAGCTGAGGGTCTCACTGTGTAGCCCAGGGTGGCCTCAAACTCTGAGATCCTCCTCCCTCAGCCTGAGATTACAGGCTTGCATTACTACGCCAAGCTCTATGTGCTTTTTGTATTCACTTTTACATCATTTTAATTAGCCAAGTTGTAATAAAAATGCTCAAAAATAAAAAATTCTTGTCACTCTTAATCTAGTATCTAGCTTGGGTAATTATAGAGATGCATAATTATACAATGATGAACTATAATCCTTTTGTCTTAAAACCTGCTAAAGACTAAAGATTAAATTGACCTTTAGCATTATTGGTGGACCAGAATAGACAGAGCGGAAATCTTTAAAACATATTGGCAAAATTTTGGTCAAGACAGGTTTGGATTATTTTAATTACTTATGCATTTATTTTTAGACACACATATATAGCAGGCATGAATAATAACCTAGTCTTTAGGAAAGTGTCATTACTCTCAATGTGTACACACACACACACACAAACACACACACAGACACGCACACACGGAGTTGCTATTTATATAGGTTAAAACTGATGGAATATTGGCAATTTTATATGATATAAGCTAGAATATATTTATATACTTAGACATATAAAACTCAGTGTCTAATAAGTTTTGTGTTATTCACACACTTTTGCTATTGTTTTATTTATAATTTTTAAAAATACTTCCTTCTTGCAACTGCTAAGTGATTTAGAAGGATTGAAATGAGAATATAATTTGTCCTGTGGTCACTGGTATGGGATAGAATAGGTTAGATATTTATGTTCTGCATAGGGTCTCTCATGGATTCCAGTATCATATTTCCAGTGGGTGCACTAACCTAACATTTTTGGACGAACTTGAGTCAGGACAAGTGGGATTGTGTTAACTTGGTAGAGAGTCATTCTGTGGCTGCTCCTGGACTCTGTAGCTCCCGGGGCCTCTTGGTGACAGTGCGTGGTGCTTGTATGAGTGCTACTTTCTCATTCAGTGTAATTATTGGGGGTTTTCTGAGTAACACGAGAAGTAACTCTGCAGCCTTGGCATTTAATATGTAATGATAAAGCCTTGTCTTTACTTAAAATTTATAGGCATAGCCAGCCACTTCCAAACTGGCGAGCAGGAAGATGCCCATGAGTTTCTTCAGTACACGGTTGACGCTATGCAGGAAGCGTGCCTGAGTGGCGGCAGCAAGTGAGCACACATCATTTCTTCAGTTTACACCTCTGGCTTGTTCTGCTTGTTTTTCCTTTTATGTTGAAAATACACAGATCTGTTTGCTTCACCCTTTGGCTTTGCACTGCCTCTTCCCCACCTGATTTACATTATTTTATGTGTGTTACCGAGGATGGAATCACGACCTTGCAGTTACCAGGCAAGCGCTTGAGCTGCTGAGCTAAATCCCCGGCCCCGATTTGCACTATTTTAAAATGCCTAAAATTTAAAAAGATGTGCTTGCTATCACAATTTGAATTTCTTCAATTATAGATGTCAGGAAATGAACATTGGTTTTGCTGTTCTTTAATTTCCATGTCGGCACGCCCTGGCAGATCTAAAAGTACCTGTTTCTCCTAATTGTGCCAGACATTTTCTCTGTTGACCTCCAGCCTAATAAATGTTTCCTGTCTCCTCTCCCTCTCTCTGTCAGTTACCAGTTCCTATAGCTTCTCCTAAATCTAAATGCAGACCCCAGAGAAAGATGGGCGAGACAGTTATGTAACACTCCTAACCCACCCGCTACTGCCCCACACCCGGTACAGAGAGCTCCCTTTGCATTCCTCTCACTGCCCAGGGCTTCACCGTCTGGATAATGACAGACTCTGCCTTCCCTGCCTTCCCCAAGCCCCCGTGGGTCACAAGGCTGCTGAGGGCGTCTTCCTCCTGCCCCTTTGCTTGACAGCAAATTCTTGCCTTGATTTCAATGTCCCTTCATAATTCACTTCCTCCCATCCTCCTCCCCAGATTGTCACTGTGCCCTACCAGGCAGGGCCAATCTCTGATACCACACAGACGGATTTTCTATTTTCTGTGTCTCTCCTCTCTGAATTCTTGTTCTTTTATAAATATATATGCTTTTAAAATCTAGTCATAGCATCCAAAATTTTGCAGAATTCTTATCACTGTTTTGTCTTTTTCAGATTAGACAGACACACCCACGCCACCACACTAATTTGCCAGGTGTTTGGGGGATACCTGAGATCTAGAGGTAAATCTTTGTTCACAAGTCGATAAAGTGGCACATGCAGGTGGTATTAGAATGTGAACTGTAGAAATAAGGAAAAGTAGAGACTCCCTCCTCCTCCCTGGAGGCAGCCCCTGTACCAGTTTCCTATTCATGAGCTAGTTTCCTATTCATGAGCACACTGAGAGCCAACTGTAGAATAGTTTTGTTTTTGCCTTAACATGAGTAGTAATCTTTCTGTTTGAGTACATATAGGTCTAATGGGCTGTTTCATAGCTGCAGTTGTGTCCATTTGCTTTACTCTCCTATCAATGGATACTTAGCTTTCTATTCTGTTGTCACCATCAGTGCCTTATTTGAACAGCACCCGTGTATTCACGCTTTTGTGTCTATGTAAGAGTGTGCATGATAAACTCCTAGTATTATAATTTCTTTTTTTCCAGCCCAAAAGGGCAAGTATTAGAATTTAAATCCTAAGCTGTATTTTAAATTTTAATGCTGACATGCTGCCATTCTAAGAGATCATACCAGTTTATCTCCCACCCAGTAATGTACAAGGGGCCAAATTCATAAGATCTTTTCCTACACTGTGTGTAAGATTAACTTTTTTCCCAGTGTAGCACGAGAAAAGATATACTTTTCTTTTACTTTGAAATAGTATTTGTATTCTGTAATTTCAATACTTGAGGCTGTCATAATGATTATACTTTGTTATCTTTTATTTTTATTTAAGTCCAATGTTTAAATTGCAAGGATGTTTCAGATACCTTTGATACATATCTCGATATTACCTTGGAAATAAAGGTAAATTTAATAATTTTATGGTGGTCAAGTTTTAAATCTTTATTATACTTTGACTTTTCACTTAAGTAAACCTTAATAAAGCCAAGGTTTTAGCCAGGTTTGGTGGTATATGCCTGGAATCCCAGCACTTTGGAGGCTGAGGCAGCAGGAGCACAGCAAGTTTGAGGCCAGCCTGGCCTACAAAGTGAGTTCAAGGGCAGCCTGAACCATATAGTGAAATTCTGCGTCTAAAAATACCATAAAAGAATACTAGGGTTTTACTTTTTATTTTTTTTCAACTTTTTGAGACAGTCTATGTAGTCTAGGCTAATCTTGAACTCACTATGCAGCCCAGATTGGCCTCAAATCTATGATAATCCTCCAGGCACATGGTACCATATTTGGCCATAAAACCAGGTTTTTGATACCTGGTTTTATATTAGCAAACCTTAGATGGTTCTTATTCCTTAGAAATTGTTTTAGCATCTTGCTGTAATTGTTTAGCATCTTTCTGAACTATATTTTTGAGCTTTTATTTTTCTGATTACAGGTATAATGCATGCTTATAATGAAAAAGACAAATATTTAAGATATATGTAAAGCCTACCCTTCAGGATTAATGCTTTTAGTCATTTGATATACACTGCACAAGAATAGATTAGGTACTAATTATAAAAATAAGATTATGAACAAGGCATAATGATGCATATCTATAATCCTAGGACTCTGGGAGACTCAGGCAGGTGGATCACAAGTTTGAACCCAACTTAGTGAAACCCTGTTTGAAGTAAAAATAAGGAAAGGACAGGGAAGTTAGCTCACTATGAAAGTCCTGGGATAGATCCCAGTATTTCAAAAAAAGAAAAAAAAAAAAAGAAACTAGACCTTTATCTACCACCATGAACTAGAGTCAAAATGGATCAAAGATTTAAATATTAAATATAAACACTAAATCTACTGGAAGAGAAAATAGGTAGAAATCTTGAAGACATACATATTGGCAGACATCTCAAAAACAAAACGCAGACTTCTTGGGAACCACTACAAAGAATAAACAAAAGGATCTAATCTTATTTAAAAAAGTCTTTGCACAGCAAAAGAAATCACCAACAAAGTGAAAATACAATCCACAGAGTGGGAAAAAACTATGTCAGCTGTCCCTCAGACAAAAGACATATATCTAAAATATATAAAGAATTGAAAAAAGTTAGACCCCCCAAATTCAAAGACCCAATCCAAAAATGGACATCTGAGATGAATACACATGTCTCAGATGAAGAAATACAAAGAGCAAATAAATATATGAAAAAATGTTCAACATCATTGACCATTCAAGAGATGCAAATTAAAACAACACTGAGATTCAATCTCACTCCAGAGAAAATGGCCATCCTCAAGAAACCAGCCAATAACAAATGCTGGAGGGGCTGGAGGGGAAGAGGAACCCTTTTCCATTATTGGTAGGAGTGTAGGCTGGTGTAATCACTGTGGAAATCAGTGTGAAGACTCCTCAAGAAGGACTCCTCAAGAAGGACTAGAGATCCCATTTGACCCAGCTACTTTTCTTTTTAATATTTTCCCAGAAGAATTAAAAATGTCATACCACAGTGATACATGTGTACCCATGTTTACAGCAACATAATTTTGTTTCCAAAATTTATAATAGCTAAATTTTGGAAATGACTCAAATGCTCATTAACTGAGGAATGGATAAAAAAAGATGTGACATTTTTATACAATATAGTACTACTCAGCCATAAAGAAGGATAAACTTGAGACTTTTATAGAAAAATGGATGCAATGTGAGTGAAATAAATCAAATTGGCATTGTGATCATCATATTGTCTCCCTAGTGTGAGAAACTGAAATAGTAAACAAGATCCAAAATGTACAATAGATATTGTGAAATGGGAAGAAACTGTTCAAAAGGAAAGAGAAAATGTGATGGGGAAAGGAGAGAAGAAGGAAGGGAAAAAGGAAAAAATATATACATTAGATACAACATAGTTAAGATAGTTACACTACTAATTTCTCTTAGTTCACTGAAAAGACAGGTATGTGTTTGTACTACGTGATCAGTTTTTCATGTCTATATCTTGTAATCTGAGCAATTACTTTGAAGATGACAACATGCAATGTATTAACCACTGTTACTCTCCTGTTGTTTTGAAGTTTTGTATCATTCTTTTTATTGATTTTTTACTGTAAAATAAAAATTTTTTAAAAGACAATTTTTAAAAAGCAATTTTGCCTTTGTCTTTTTGTCCACTTGCTGTTTTCATTTCCATCTGCTTGGAGACCTTCCTCATCAGCGTGTTTGGGCAGTTGGTGGTGGCCCAGTAGGTGGACATAGCTCTGTGTTGATTTCCACTTTTACAGTACTCTAAGTAACGCTGCACGAGCCACCTCCTTACATGCTTTTGTTCACTTTAATCTGCTTGTTTTTAATTGGGGTGGGGGTAGTCATCCTAAAGAAAAAAAATTTTGTGTGTGGCATTAGGGATTGAACCCAGGGCCCTCTGTCACTTAGCCACATCCCCAGTCCATTTAAAAAAAATTTTTTTGAGATTGGATCTAAGTTGCTCAGGCTGGACCCAAACTTGCAATCCTCCTGCCTCAGTCTCCCAAGTAGCTGGGAGCTCAGCCACACCGCACCCATAAAACATTGTTTTCATAAAATTCTCCTTTGTTTCTCTGAGTCTTCTGCTTGCTTGCTCTCTCCGTCTCTCTCACAAACCGTGACAGTGTGCGGTGATGTGCTTTTGATGATTTTTTCCTCCCAGGCTGCTCGGACTATTAACGAGGCATTGGCGCAATTTGTGAAGCTGGAACAGCTGGATGGAGAAAACTGCAAGTATGACGGGGGTTACTCGCAGTCCCTGATTTGGCTGCTCCAGTTGGGGTGACAGGGAGCCCTGGTTTTAAAGAGTGTGGCGTGTTTGAATGGCTCACTAGGTGGCCTTAGCTTCTGGTGCCACCTGTGCTCTGGAGGCCAAAATGCGCCAGGTCTGGTGTCCGCACTGTCTCAAGATGGGCAGCTCTGTGCCCTTAGGGAACTGGTGCTGCCACCCCGGCTGCTGCAGTGCTGCGACATCTGTTAAGCAGCATCTTGCTTGACTTCCTGTCAGACAAGACTGGAGGGAGGGGGGTTCCCTACTCCCCAGAAGAGTTGAGGATCTTTCTTACAGTGTGTACCCGTGGTGTGGGACAGTGTCTGCCAGCAACTCCTGATTTACTCTATTCAATAATACATTTCCCCAGAAGTCAAGGGAGTCTGTTTTATGAATTCCTGTTTCATATGTTTTAAGCAGATTTCCACTTTGTAGTCAGGTGATACAGGTATCTATATTAAAGTCTTTTATTGTCAAGTATTCAGTATTTGGGGGAAGATGGTGCTTTTATCACCAAGACTAGAGATTTTTCCTGACACTTTTCATCTTTTTTTTTTCCTTTTGTATCTGTGTAGAGCTTTGCTTTCACAGAATTATACCAGCATAAAAAATCAATTTGTTTTCAGGTTTTTGAATTGAGTTAACCTGTTAATTTTCTTTTTCTGCAGTGCTGGAGGTTGAACTCAAGGCTTTATGCATGCTCCGCAAGCATTCCACCTCTGAGCCACGCCCCCAAATGCGTTAATGTGTTTTTCACATCATCAGTGCCCTGTGCATCCCAATGTTTCAGAATTCTGCTTTTTTTCCTGTCATGCTGCTAGGCAATTTCCTCAAGTTTTGTTTCTTGTTTTGTTTTTTTGTTTTTTGAGACAAGGTCTCTCTTTGTAGTCCAGGCTGCCTAGAATTCATGGCGGTCCTCCTGCCTCAGCCTGCCAAGTGCTGAGATTATAGGTATGCATCACCATGCCTGGCTACCCACAGTATTTTAAAACATTTTTACTGTTTGCTTGGAGAGGGTGATGGTCCTCATCTATTATTCTTGTTTTAGAATCTTAAATTAGGGTGTTTCCAAGAAATAGCAAGGGCAAGACTAAAATTTTTAAAAATTCACACATTAATCTTAATCTTTTTAAAAAAATTTTATTTAAAGAGAAAAAAATAAACAAACAAAACAGAATAAAGGGTAGCAACAATACAGAATTCCAAGGAAAAAGGGAAAAGAACCAAAAAAAAAAACCCACTAAGAAATCATTACTTGACAAATTACATACTGACATCTTGGAAATAGTTGTTCAAATTACAGAATTAAAACATGCAAAGTATACATTCACACAGTGACGCTGTGAACAGTTCTGCTCCATGATCTGACAAAAATAGCAATATAGTCATCCATCTTACACACTCAAACATACATGCAATTATATCAAAAGGGTAAAATTAAACACAACAAAACAGAACAAAGCGGGTCACAAGAAAGCAATGTAAGAGACATAAATTTCAAAGCTTGACAATTGGAGATATTCACTTTCTATCACATTGACACTTGTTTTCTTCCTAATAGTTGTCCATATTGTCACATACAGGGAATTCACATGAAACAACATAGTATGGAACTGATCTAAGCAGTATGAGGAGGGCATTTCAGGTCTTCAAGACTAGACAATAGGGAAGCCAAGAATGGCTGTCATAGTGTCTCTCATTCTCCTAAAAACAGCTGTCCATACCTTCATGTGTGTTGAACTTAAACAAAACAAAACAAGCTAAAATCACTTTGAACAAAGAATGATAGCATTGCTGGATTTCACATCGTGACATTACAGAGTCAGCACTGGATACTGCAGTGTCTCTGTTTCTTCAAAATAGTTGTTCATTTCAACATTATATACTTGGTTCTCGTAAACTGTTTATAATCTCTACACATGCATGAGTTTCTACATGTATATCTATCCTTTCTGTATTAGAGGGAAAAACAAAACAAAGCAATACAAAACAATTCCTAGAAAAGCATGAAGCAAAAAGTCATATAAAACCACAATACAAGGTGATCTACAATGGTTACCATGATGTCTCAGCAGCATATAACAACATTAATAAAAACAAAGCATTGGAGATATTATAAGACTTCAGAAGCAGGCAATAATCAAACCAGAGTGGGTATCTTAGTGAATCTTGTCATCTTTAGTGTAGTTGCCTATACTCTTAGACTTGATGCTATCAATCATAACAGATTTGAATAAAATCAGTCAATACAAAACAGCAATCTAACAAACCAGATTCAAATAAGATCAGTCATAATAAGACAGTATAAGTTATACAGGGCTTCTGGTTAAGTTGATAGGAAATTAAGGATGATTACCATATAATGTCCTCTTATTTTGGGGATAGCTTACCTTGTCCTCAAGTCTAGTGTAAGTAGACAAACTGGAACAGCAGGTAATCCATCCAAGCAGAGTGATGAGAATAATGTAGATTTTAAATGTTGTTATCCCATTAACAATATTCTCTACCTTACTTTTTTAGACAATTCCTCCCCTTTCACTCCCATAGGGTGCACTGCTTATTTTGGGTCCCACTGCCTCCTTATATAGAGCATCTCAATGGACCCTATCTCCTGATCTACTCTGCCTGTGTTTCTCTCTGTTAGTATTTTGAGGCCCTCTATACTAGAGATTATAGCCAATCTTCTCTGCCTCATTTCTGCTGTTCTGTTTTTCTGCCATTGATAGTCTATTTTTCTCTTCCACTCCACTGTCTGCCACTGTTCCTGAAATGCTCGTATTCTTTTTCTCTCTTTCTAAAATGTCCTTTAGTATTTTTTGCAGGGTTGGATTGGTGGTCACAAATTCTCCCAGTTCCTCTTTGTCATGGAAGCATCTTTTTTCTCCATTAATTTCTAGCGAGAGTTTTGCAGGATACATCAATCTGGGCTGGAAGTTGTTCTCCTTCAGGGCTTGAATTACTTCACTCCAAGCTCTTCTTGATTTGATGGTCTGTGTTGAGAGATCTGCCATGATTTTGATGGGTTTTCCTTTATAGGTGATCTGTTTCTTTTCTCTGATGGCTTTTAATATTCTGTTCTTATATTGAATATCTGGGATCTTGATTATTATGTGTCTGGGTGTAGCTCTGTTTTGGTTGTAGGTGGCTGGAGTTCTGTATGCTTCATACGTCTGCATAGCATTTCCTTTTTCTTGGGAAGTTTTTCTTAATAATTTCTGTAAATAGCCTTTGCAGTTCTTCTGTTTTGACTCCTGCTTCTTCATTCACATGCTTTATTCTTAAGTTATAGATCCTCTTATCATCCTCTAGCCTTTGTATGGTTACTGCCTGCTCCCTTGTTATTTTTAAGAGATCTTCCCTTTCATGATCACACATTGCAAGCATGTGTTCAATTTTTGTTAGTCTATCTTTGGTTTCTTTCAAGGAGTTTTGCCAACTTTCTATGGAGTCTTTAGTTTGCTGGTAATCTCTTTGAATCTGCTTCATGAATTCTAGGGTTTTTTTGTATTCTTCATGGAACATTTGTCTCCTTTTGTGTTCCTCCATTCTTCTGTCTGTGTCTTCTTGAGAGATGCCCAGCCTTTCTTTTATTAATTTACTTATCTCTTGTTTAATTTGAATTAATATTTCAGTTTTGATCTCATTTACAAGGTCCCGAAGATATCTTTTTATGTCCACTGATGCTGTGTTTGATGTTGCATGTTTGCTGCCCTCAGTCTCTTTTATATTTACCTCTCCTGGATCAATGTTCTCAGGGTTGGGGCCTGGGGGCTTTTTTTATTTCTCCCTCTCGTCATGTTTTTGGTTCCTTCCATACAAGTGTATAGTGTAATTCCCAGCCCCTTTTCTTGTTGGTTAGGGTTCTTCTGGAGCACATAGGCTAGGGGCTTCTTCCCTCTGCCATCTGCTATCAGAGAGTGAAGTGCAAGCAAGGATAGTATACGCTGGCTTCTCTCCTCCGGGCCAGTCAACCTTTGAGGGCCTTCACTGCATTCAGTGTGGGCCGCCCTCAGGGAACCAGTTGATTTGTGACGACCCACTGGGTCCCAGCCCAGTCCATGCAGATTCCACCAATCCGCTCTGCGAGGGGAGCAACCAACTGAAGCCGCTTCCTTACAGAGCCAGGGCTTTCCTGCCCAACTCCAATATGTCATCTAGTTGGTTGCCCCTTTCCCGCGGGGGGGGGGGTGTCTTATTCCCATCACTCACCGAGTGTTGATGCCAGTCCCTGAGAACTGCTGGGCTCTCTGACCTCTGACCTCAGTGTGGCTGCAGCAGGAATTCACGGTGCCTCTGGGTGGGTCGTGTGCAGGGTCGGTTCTGGGCGAGCCGCGCACAGGGCTGTTCAGCTCCACGCTGCGGCCGCTCAAGCCAGTCGCTTCGGGGCAGGTTCGGTTGCTCAAGTGGATCTCAGGCACAATTTCAGGCAGCTCAGTGACAGTGCAGTGCCTGCCAATCTTAGCTTCTGTAGTGGTAGCCCCGGGACCTCGTATTTGAGCAGTCTCTTTCCCTTCAGTTTTTTCTGGGTTGAGAGAGTCCATCTCTCTCTGTTTGGATCTCTCCAGGGTGTTCTATTCTGGCATTTGAGCTGTCTCTCTCAGAGAGGCTCCATATCCTGCTACCTCTAGGTCTGCCATCTTTGAAACTCCAATCTTCTTAATCTTTTGTTTCTGTTTACCTCAAGGTGCAAAATCATGGTTCCGGCTTCAAAGAAGTTCACCGTACATCAGTCATCTAACGTTCTTATACTTTCTCTAAAACGTTTTTCAAATTCCACTGGTGGAAAAATTGCTAAGGTATGTACATGCTGTTATTAATAACCTTTTATGTGGAGCCACCACTTAAGTGCTGGTAGCTGTTAAGTATTACTAAATTACCTGACTGAACAATTTTGTTGATTGGCTTCCTGAGCTTTTCTTGCATTGGATAGCAGAAAAAAAAAAGTCAAAGAATGAAGAGTTTGGTCTGTACACTTATGTGTTTTTACTGTACTCTTGGGGGCTACTCTGTCTAGTGATAAAACTGGGAACTCTTCTCTGTGTTTGGGCTTCACAGTCAGTTCTTTGGTATCCAAGGTAATGAGTGGATACAGGGAGTTTATACAGTTTGAAACCCAAAGAGGACTTCCTCATTAAACCTTGCCTCTCTCTTTTTTTTTTTTGTTTATTGTTTTCTGATTTTTTGGGTTTTTTTTTTGTTTTGGGGTTTTTTTTTTGTTTGTTTGTTTTTTGGTACCAGGGATCAAACTCACGACCTCACATTTGCCAGGCAGGCACTTAAGCCACTGAGCTAAATCCCCAGCTGTTTTCTGATTTTTCACTTACACTGAATTTTCCTCTTTTCTTCCCACTTACTAAAGGCTGAAAGTGATCAAAAATTTGGCAACAAAGCTGGGCATGGTGCACTCAGGAAATTGAGGCAGGAGGATTATGAGTTTGGGGCCACGCTGGACTATATAGTGAGTTTAAAGCCAAATTGGCCTACATTGTGAAGTGTCATTTCAAGAAACAAATAAAAAATGTGGTGACATAGAAGAGAAATAACTAATACATTCTTAAATTATTTGAAGTTGCCTGGCATGGAGACATATTCCTATAATCCCAGCACTAGGGAAGCTGAGGCAGGAAGACTGCTATAAGTTCAAGGTTAGCCTAGGCTAGATAATGATTTCAAGGCAGACCTGAACTACATAGTAAGACCCTGTATCAAAATACAAGTCACTAATTAAAATTAAAATTTAAAATAATTGGTGGTGACTGTCCAGAGTTGTCGTTTCATGACTTTTGCATCTCATGGATTTGAAGAATTCATTTAATGTGGATCCTTACTTGTTTAAGGAAAATAAAGACAGAGAGAACACCTTAGCTACCCTTAGCTCATGGGCCCTCCAGGTTGTGTCCTCTGAAATGTGATTCAGTGCACTGGTTTCTGCTGGAGCATCACTGTGCTGTGTTGTGTGGGTCTCCTGGGATGCCCTAAATACCCCACACCTGAACATGTGGGGCCTTCTGTGCCTTTAGAAGTGACATTCCTTTCTCCTTTGTCCATTTCTGTTTAGGATGTGAAATATCCGGAATACCTGGACATTAGGCCATACATGTCACAACCAAATGGAGAACCCATCGTTTATGCTTTGTATGCAGTGCTGGTCCACGCTGGATACAACTGCCGTGTGGGCCATTACTTATTTTACGTAAAAGTAAGCTGTGTGGCTGTTGCTCATTGCTTTTACATAGGCTCTGTAAGACAGCAAGCACTAGCAATCTTTGGGGGGAAAGGTGGGAGTTTTACAATTAAAGTGTGAATGCTTCTTTTTCTTGTTCTTTTTTTTTCATTTTTAAAAAATTTTATTTAAAGAAAAAAAAAGCAATACAGAAAAAAGGGTAGAAACAATACAAAACCTCAAAAAAAAACCATAAATCACTAGTTGACAAACCACATACTCCCTGAAATAGCTGTTCATGTTACAAAATTAAGGCAAACAAAGTGAACACACAGTGAAGCTGCAAACAGAAAAAAAAGGATGGAATAAAGCCAATTGAGACAGTATAGTGAAATTGGCACAGAACATCACAGCAGGTCACCAGGACAACAGTAACAGGC
>PVJX010033950.1:0-19307 GCA_004027295.1 Dolichotis patagonum
TATTCCCAATTTCTTTAGTCTTAAACAGTTTAATTCAATGGAGTAATATTGCCCTTGAAATTAACTTCAAATGTAAGCCTTTTTGTGTGTGTGTGTCTTATGCCTAATGTGTAATTATTAATACTGATTGATCCCATTTCTTTGTTAAAGAATTAGTTGAGGATGTGTTTCTTCTTGAATCAGTTATTTTTTCCATCCAAATTATTATCTCAATATGACTATGTCAGTTTTAAATGTTTCATCTTTATATATGCAGTTTCTCATTGCTAATACTGACTTTAATCTCTTACATATCTTGCCAGCAGTATTTTTTCTGACTCAAAATGGCTTTGGTTGTTATCACTTATGTCTTTAATACATCTTTAAAAGAATGTGTGTAGTTAACAATGCACCTTTCTTTCCAGTATCTCACTTCTTTCTGTGTTCCCATTTTCTTAAGAAAGTTATTTATTTTTTATTTTTTATTATTATTATTATTATTATTATTGTACCAGGGGTTGAACTTATGACCTCACTTTTGCCAGTCAGGCACTTATGCCTCTGAACTAAATCCTTAGCCCCCAGGAAATTATTTCTTTTATAAGTAATTGATTTGAAAATCTATTGAGATGGGTGTCCAATATGTTTTAAAATCACTTATTCCACTGTTAGTATTAAATGATTATTTACTGAGAAAAAGAATCTTATTTGACTACTTTTTTACATCACACTGAATCTATTACCTCATTATTTTTTTTACCTTCTTAAAGAAGTTTATTTTAAGCTAATATTTATGCCCCTATAAGTACTTTGCCCTTTTCCTGCATTGACCTTACATTCTTCTTTCTGTAGTTTCCTGATTCATAACTGAATTGGTTTATATATATTCTTAGTTGCTTTTTCTCTTGTTCCTGGAACAAAATAACCTACACTCAAAATCAAAGGAGGAAAGATTTATTTATTTATTTCACAGTTTATACCGATGTCAGTCCATAATCATCTGGCTCCAAGGCACGGTGGCATGGTCAAGAGGCATAACCTAAGAGAAACAGCTCACAGGGCAGAAGATAGCAAGCAGTAGTTGACAAACTACAAATAACCATCAGGAAGCCTCTTTTGGTCCCTTATACCGTATCTAGAGTGGGTTTACCCTGAATCCTAGCACTCTAATCTTAGCACTGCGTTATGCGTCAATCATGCAGTGTAGGCCCAGTCACTTCTGGAAAAGCCCCAGGTATGACTGACTGCATGAAGCTTTGGAGGGGGACATCTAGATACAAGCCATAACATAAGTATGATACCCAACTTCAAGAAATTATGTTTTACATTTATGGATTTCTATTTCTTCCATATTGAAAACTGTCACTCATTATTGTTTTAAATATTTATCTCTTCTCCATCCAGGTTTTTTATCCTTTGGGCAACTCTTAAAGTGCTAATGTTGAAAATAGGTACTATCTTCTGTGAATCTTTTTTTTTTTTTTTTTTTTTGGTACTGGGGATCGAACTCAGGACTATAAGCTTGCAAGGCAGGCACTTATGCCACTGAGCTAAATTCCCTCTTCTGTGTATCTTGAACTCCATTGATTTTGATTGTTTTATTTCTCTGTGTGAGGTTCAGGATAATATCCTCACATCTGTCTTTAACTTCTCCACTCATGTCCTCCTGTATGTCTATTATGCTGTTTAATTTTGTATTTAGTTTTTGATTAATATTTTATTGATTTTTTAGTATTCAGATAAAAGAATTATTTTTCACTTTAAAGAATGGACAAGAGAATTAACTTTCTGCATAGTTTGTGCCAGAATAAAAATTTGTTTTTATTTTTCAGTCAAATTTACTCTCACCATGTTGTTCTTTCAGAGTCTCAGCTTTGCGCTTTACTCTAGAGACCTATTTAGAATTTGTTTGAAGTACAGGCCTTGTCTCTTGTCAGTAGAAGGCTACTGAACCCCAACTTCATTCTTTTTCCAATAGAAAGTCCTCACTACTTCCCTAATATAAATTTCAGTACCAATTTGCATTTATCATTCTGTTTCTGATTTCCATTTTGCGAATTCTATGCAGTGATTTTCTTGCTTAAGTATCAGCTATATATTTAAATGGAATATGTTTTACTTCTTGAGTCATTTCTGAGTATTGTGATGAGTAGTGTTTTTATGTAACCTCACTGATATATTTTTATTCAATGTGCAATGAAGGCAGAAGGATCAGTTGACTGAATACTGCCTAGTGTAGGGCATCATACTGGACCTTTCATACATTTCACTTGGTTTAAATTTGCAAAGAGAATGCTGGTGAATATACTATATAATTAATGTGATAAGGTCCTGTCTCATCTGATCTGAATGACAAGGGAACTTCTCAACAGCCAAGTTATCTCATTCATTTGGGTTCCATCAGATATGCACAGAATATGTGCTTTTAGAGAGAACATCCTTCAAGATTGAAGAAAAGCTTGGAGGGCCTTTCAATGCTTTTGAAGATGCAGTTTTTCTGTTGACAGGAGAATAAAAAATATGTTTTATTATAGTGCACAGCAATTTTGTAAAGTAATGAGCTCAGGGTGGGGAGGGGGCTGTGAAAAACGAACAACTTTCTTTTTACCAAATTAAAAATATATTACCAGATAGAATAAAGTTCAATTGGAGATAAAATAGAGTCATGTTCTATGTTTCTGAACCTGTATTTTCAAAACAGGAAAAGAAGACTAAGAATGGAAAACCTTACATATAAAGTAGTTCTGAGACCAGTAAATAGAGGGACAATAGATTAGAGCAAAGGGCCTAAATCATTGAAGGAAACTGAAGCACAGGAGGTTGGGAGTTGAAGATAAGCCTCAGGAAATTAGAGTGCAAAAGGTAAAAACAAGTCTTTCTGTAAACTAGGACAGACCTTGAAACTCTGGAATGCAAAGGACAAAGAAGTAAAGTCTGCTTCATGGAAATCTGAACCCAAATAACAGCAACCGGGCGAAATGCACACCTGCATCCTCCCACTTTCCTCTAGGCCTTTGTCACTGTGTAGAAAGCCTTTAGATTTCAGGGCCTCTAGGTGTCCTCCTCTTGGAATTCCTCGCAACCAGTGGGAGTTTTCTTTTGCTTCTTTCTAATAAATCACACTGATCTGTTTCCCCACTGCTGTTTCATTGAGTTCATTCATCCATCGTCTCAGAGGAAGAGCCAGATTCATAGCACCAGTTCCTTTTCCAAGACCTGGATCTTTGGTTAAAGAAGCTAAGTATTCCTGATAAACTTTCCTATAACAAAACAAGCTTATGACTTCTACCATTCTTTTGGAGCTACTAATAAACAATATTCTACTTTTAATATCTGGCCCCTGATTGCTTTAACATGGTTATAGAATGAAGTTTAAGCATCAACAACTCATTAGTTATTGTATTATTTCCAGACTATCAGAGAAAGATGGTTCATCAACAACAAAACCCAGCCTCCTTTGTGTCTTTAGATCAGTGAAGTTGAGACTTTTGATACTTGGCTAGGCAAGACCAATGACCCTTCTCAGCCTAAAGTAGTTATAAGAGGGCTGAGCAGCACAAGTGCCTGTCCAGCAGGCACAAGGTCCTGCATTCAATTTCTGGTACCAAAAATATAAAAAGTAACAAAAAAAAAATAGTAGTTATAAGAAACCAGGCATTTTTTGTACTCTTTAAAAATAAAGGATTTAAGTGTGTGCTGGGAAGGGTGATGTGGCATAGTCTAAATAAAGATAGGTAAAATAGACAAGGAAAATAATTTTAAAAACAAAAACTGCATCTCCAAGACCCAAACCCAGTTTAATTATGTTAATTTCCTGTCTCCCAGGACACAATAAACTTCAGCAATTTCCTTTATCTGGTAAATAAGGTCAGGCATTCCTTTTTACTTGCAAATGGTTCTTTTTGACTTGTAAACAAACTACTTCTTTACCTGTAAAATAGGCCTTTTTCTTATACATTGGACCTTATCTTTCTGGATGTAGGGAGAGGGGCATCCTTCCAGTTACTTTTCTGTGACTGGGCCACTCTTTTCCCAAAGGAAGTTATTATCCAGTCACAAAATCTATAGCTACTCACCTCCAAAACCACATAAATATTCTGACTTAAAATTAGGGCACTTCTCTCTTACTCACTCATCTCATACTATTTCTTTGTGTGTGAAAGGTTCTTGTCCTAATATAGATCACTGTACAATTATGGCGGTGGTGTAATGTGGAGGAAGGCCAAAGCGGGAACGCTTACCACTTCCTGCTTTTCCTGCTTCTTCTTCAGCCCTAATTGCAACTTCCCTTCCTGTTTACATACACAGAGAATTCCAATTGGTCCCTCACATAGTATCAATATCTGTCCCATGTGCCACTTCCAATCAGAGGTCATATAATCCTCTACCTCTCTGTATCCAGTTGAAGGAGACACCCAACTGCCATGGGTTTTGTGCTCCTTTCCACTTCCTCAACTCAATAAACCTGTTCATTTTCTACTTTTGCTTCTCTTTTTCACCAGAACACTCTTCCACTATGGTGCCTTGAGTCTTGGATGGCAGAGTGCTAGCTCCTGGGAGTCACTCCCGGTTAGAGATCCCTGCCTATAAACCACCTTTTTTTCCCTCTGGGACCTGTTTATTTCTTGCTGCTAACCCACATGCAACACTCACCTTCCTCACTCAGCACAGGTGAGCTGCCATAGGGAGTTTTCTGTTTCAGATCCTAAAGTTTGCAAGCTTGCATCAGAAAACCTACCCACTGCAGAGATACCAGTTTTCAGTTCCTTGGACAGGACAGCCGGAGCCTCTTGTTCTCTGGGACCCTGCCCCACACTCATTGGTGACTGCTGATGAGAATGATGAGAATGGGTGTTGGGACCTTCCATGTCACACTTTTAAAACAGGTGATGACTTCTTTTGATAGGTCAGATCCAGGACGGCTTCCATGTTCCTTGGGGGGAGGGGGGATAAAGCTCTTCACATCTCAAGGTGAAGCTGTTCTCTCAGGTCACTTATAATTCAGTCATGGGGACTGCTTCCTGTCCCCAGAAAAACACACTTCTGAGGTGCCTGGTTCATAACTTTGGTGCTCTTGGCCTCAAGAAGGCTGTAAAAAACCAAAAAGCTGATCTTTTATTTATACTTTTGTCACAATGGTGGAAGGTTGGCAGAAACCCCTCATTTTTAGGCCTTTTTACTTTGAGAATGTGTCCTTCTCCCACTCTGTCTTGTATGATGGCTCAAATACTTCTGGCTTATTCTGCTCCACCAAGAACTCTTCCTCCCCACCTCCCCTTAGATGACACTTCTCCTGTTTTTATGGCTTCTCTGCCATATCTCCAAGATCAAACCCTGCAGCTTTCTTAGCCAGAGGTTTCTGTGACCCTGCATTGTCCTCTCTCCCTTTCTCGCCCCCAGTGGTCCTTAATCCTTCCCTTAGTTTCTCTCCCCAGTCTCAGATTTCTTGATTCCCTCTACCTGAGCCATCTATTGCATCAGACAGCTCTTCTTCTTTGTCCCCTACTCCTGTGTCACCGTTTTCCCCGCTGGTTTACCATATTTGGTCTTCTCAGCCTCATTCTCTATTCCCCCTTCAGAAACAGGCTGGTCCCAATGGATTAGTTCATTTTCATGTTTTTTCCCCTCACTGACCTATCTCAGAGTAATCATAAATTGGGTTCCTTTTCTGCTATTCTTATTTCAAGAGATCTCTATTAATTAATGTACAAAAAGGTTCACACTAGTCTATTTATTATAGTTAAAATTGGCCAAATATATTTGAATGCACTCTGATTCTGTAAGATGTTTTTCATTCTGTATATCTGTTATCTGTTTGTTCAGTCAGTTAATACTGTACAGATCATGTGTGCATGTTTGTCCATTTGTCTGCTTTATAAACAGCTGTTCCTTTTCATTTGAACTCAATAATCTTTTTTTCCTTTCCTTTTGAATTTTCAGATTATTTAATCAAGGTTTATGTGGGTTATAGATCTAAAAGACATGCTTCTGCCTAGGTTGCCAGCTGGTCGATTTCGTGGACAAAGTCCTGGCCATGATTGGCAGGTAAATTTTCACACATGCTTTGCCAGAAAACACTCAAATATCTTCTCACTTGTGTTTGTACTTTTTCAAGATGAATAAAAACCTTTCCCACAACCAGGGAGACTGCTAATATAGTTACTAAAGTCCTGTTACAAGAAATCTTTCCAAGGTTTGGTTTATCTCAGAATATCCAGGCAGAAAATGATCCAACCTTTATTTCTCAGATCTCTCAACAAGACTACAACTAAAATGGAGTGGCCCCTATCTGGTCTTCCTCAGAATGTCAAAGGTGTTCAAGGTCACTGGACTGTCATCCTGGTTTCACATCACTCAAGCTAAGTGGTGCCCTGCTCACCCTAACCTCCCCTGACTCTAAACATACTGAGTGGTCATCTCATCTCCGATCTCCCATCTCCATCTCACCAAGGCCAACAACCACAATTTTCAGGCTAGGTCATGTTTTGTTATTCTATTTGGTTCCTGATCCTTTACGTTCTATTAATTAATTTTTTTTATGGTAGGACTCTGGGAAGTGTTTCCTAAAGGCTCCCACATTATATATAAAATTGTCTTCATGTTGTTCTACATAACAACTATCTTAGTTCTCTCTACTCTTAGCTGTTTAGTTAAACATGAGATCCCTGTGGGTCTAGGCTCTTGTCTCCCTTATAGTGACACAGCATGGCCTTCCCCAACCCTACTCTATAATTTCTCAAACATGATTCAACTGTCAGGCCTTATATTTCTCATCCTTCTTATTCTTTCCAGTTCAACTTATAGACCAAGGACAAGTCCTACCTACACTTTTAACTTTTACCCTTTCAGATGGGGGAATAATTACCTCTCATAACTTTATCCCTCCCTACTCCATGATTATTTTTCAGATTCTTCCTCACCATGGCCCAGATGGAATGATACATTTGGACCAAGGCCGCCTTTCCTTCTGCCTTTCCTGGGTCCTTTAATTATGAAAGTGACCTGCCTCCTCATAGTTCTTGTGTTTTTTATGTCTCCAATCTAGGAAGTGAGCATTCACCAAGAATTAATTCCTCTCCTGGCAGAAACACCTGACACCAGCTTCTACATGGGCATCAACTGTCATCTTGTCAACCCCCTAGACCCCAACATGATGCCCCTATCCAGCAGGAAGTAGTAAGAGACAGTCTTCGCCCTTTCCTAAGAATATAAAGTCAGGAGTGAAAGGTTCTTGACCTAGTATAAATTACTGTACAATTATGGTGGTGGTCTAATATGGTGGATGGGAATGCTTACAACTTCCTGCTTATTCTTCAGACCTAATTGCAACTCCTCTTCCTGTTTGCACACACAGAGAATTCCAATTGGTTCCTCACATAGTATCAATATCTGTCCCATGTGCCACTTTCAATCAGAGGTCATATAATTTGCTGCCTCTCTGTATCCAGTTGAAGGAGACGGCCCAATCGCCATGGGTTGTGTGCTCCTTTCCACTTCCTTAACTCAATAAACCTGTCATTTTCTACTTTTTGCTTCTGTATTGTGCCAGAATACTTTAACAGTGTGTACTTTTAAATTTAAATTTTTGCCTAATAAACCCTTTCTATGTCTCTACAAAAATATTCTGTTTCCATTGATACATCTACATGTTTAACACCAGAGAGGGGAAAACAATCAGAAGAAGAACATCTTGTTCAGCAATTCTTTTTTCCACTTTCATGTGTGACCACTGAGTGTGTTTCTTGCCTCTCAATTGTTCTGTTCTTTAACCTTCTCTAGATCATTTCATGTTTAGTCAACTTTTTTTTGAAGTCCTTTATGGAGTCTTTTCATGTTAGCCTCCTAATATTTGCCCACCTTTAAACTTAGCTCAGTACAGGTTCAGTATCTTCATAAGCTACTCAGACTTTTTGACCCATGCCTTTGAACTTTTAAGTGAGGGCAGGAACTGCTCTTTGTATGTGCTGCTGCATGGGTTATTCTGAAAATCTAAAGTCCTCAGCTGTTAACTCAAGGACAACCCAAGGGAAATGTCATTTTCCTACTCAACTTCTAAAGAAACACCTTTGTGCTCCATGCAGGCAGAAAGAAGGAGCAAGATAAAGGCTCTATAATAATCAGACTCCCTAAATCCAAATCTTTGAAGTCAGAAAAGCCTTTTCCTCCTTCTCCTTAAGGAAGCGAATAGCTGCAGGAAGGACGTGGCATTAAAGCATGCCATCCTTTTTCTTCACAGAATATATGTGCATCTACTTTAAAACAACATTGTTAAAAGTCTTACAATGATAGGAGGAAATGAGATTTAAAGACAACTTTTTTATCCCTTTGAAAGTCCTTCACAACTTTCATAATATTTTTTCCTTGTATTTTAGAGAGAACTACTAATAGGCCAAATAATGAATGAAAAATATATCAGAAGGGACAAATTTTCCTCAGGCAAGAAAGTATCCACCTAGGATATCTAATAACTATACATAAATAGTACTTTGCATGAATGAGTCATCTTTCCCTGATACCATTCTTTAATATTTTGTATTTGCAAGATTCTGTCAAATCATAAATAAGCTTTGTTTTCACTGAAAATGAATTCCACTAAAATGTTGCAGTGCATTTAAGTTACATAGACTAAAACCATACTCTTGGTTAGTGCTACTAAAACCTGTGTCTTTTAATCAATCTTTTCCCTTGGTATGTGTTCTCATGCAAAAGAAGAGATCATACTGTATAACAATACAAATCATATTTTATATACCCTGTAATAGTATATGTACATGTGAGTTTAGAATTAAGGATAGAGGTGTTAAGGTGTTAGCAACTGTCAAACTCTCAGCAACAGCCCAGTGAACAGAACCGAACTATTTGTATATAGTTATCTGCTACATTTCAAAGAACTGAGAGTCTCCACATAACCACACTTTCTGCTCACAGAGTTCTTACTTTAACTAGGGAAGTCAATTGGAATACTAATTGAACAGGTTATTATCTTTAGCTGAGAGCAACTTGTAGACTGTAGATTGGCTTTGGTCTGAGTTTCAACAAAGCTTTAATAAGGCATAAACTGAACATTTAAAGATAATTGTATTTACATTAATGTAAGAGAGCACAGTAGGTCATGTGGTTGTGGACTATATGTTTAAATGGGATGGGGAGGTTGGCAGAGCTGAACACCTCAGAGAAGTGCTGAGGGCAAATAGACAAGTTTTCATATGAAAGTTTTTGAACATCTGTGGAAACACGCTGGTGAGAAAGCTTGTAGAATTTTTCACAATTCCGTGTACAGAATCCACAACTTCCCTATTGTTCCATGTCAAATCCTTATGGTAAGTTTTAATCTAAATATTTTAATAAAACAGAGGTCTTATTCCACTTTAAATAGATAGTAGCCCATAAAACCAGTGACATACTACAAGTTCAGTCTGTCTATCTAAATATCTGGAACAAAACTTAAGCTCTTTAAAAGAGAGGAAAAAGAATGGAAGAGAGAGGAGAAAGAAAGGGAAGCATAAATGATCATTGTATACCAGATGATTATTACTATAGGGAAAATGTGCCAAAAGTTTGTTTTTGTTTTTCACTAAAAGAGCATATTTTCCATTGAACCAAATATTTTTAGCTAAACATACTTTCCCTAAATTAAAGAAAATTAAATATATGGAAATTTGATTATTTTAAAAGAACTAATTTTTGATTGACTTCCATCATCCATTTTCAGTTAGTCTAATTTTGCACCCAGAACTTGAAAACACAGTTAGATTTTTGTAACAGTAGCTGCCATTTCTTTCTTTTTTTTTCCAGAATTTTAATTTTTTTATTTAAAAAATGTAAAACAGAAGAAAAGAGAAATTATACAGAATTTCAACACAGAAAAGAAAAAAAATAGGGAATTAACACTAGTTAATATATTGTACATTGTGATCTCAGAACTAGCTGTTCTGTCATATTTCTACTACATTTTTTTGTTTGTATTATCTTGACTCATTTCTGTACTGTAAATATTGGTATTATATTTTTGTTAGCAATTTGGAATTTTCTTTTTTTCTTCATTAACTTTTTACAAAAGGCATTTGCAAAACACACTATATTAAATCCAACTCTGACATACTTAACTGCGTAAGTTTGGACTAGGAATTCTAGTAGTAGCTGAATTGATGGATTATGTTTTGTGACTGTCCATCTTAGTACTAATGTTGTTTTCACTGAATTGATGAGATTTCCCAAAACCTTAAAAATTATTTTAATATTATGACATAACTACTGCTGAATAATTTACCACTCACCTATCATAGAAAGTAATATGAGTGCTAATTAAAATCAACCTCAATTTTATCAGTTTATGTGATTAATAAGCCAATGGAACCCAGTAGGTATTGAAAGGTATGAAATATTTAGACATCATGCTATGGACAAGAAGGTATTTTTCTCCATTAACATTCCAGTTCCCTTAAAGACCAATCTTAGTATTTTCTTGCCTTAGGCAAAAAAAATTCCAGCCTTAATAATGACAACTCAGAAGCCACCAAGGAAATAAAAAAATACCTGCCTCAAATAGACTCTGATAGGCTCTCAGTTATTACTTAAAAGTCAAGGAAGTTGTAGGATTGTGAACAAAACTGTCAAACTGAACACTGTCTTTTTCCAGTGAACAGGAAAGGTCACTGGGAAAGAATGCTGAAATTAAAATTGAAATCTGGGGCTTAAGGATCTAAATGAGGCTCTGACCTTTTATAAAATAAGCACAGAATTGTAAGATGAGGTTCTCCTTTAAACTTCCCTTTTCTATCATTGCATTTTCAGTGAAAATGTCATACATGATAGATAGATATTAACTCTTCTCCTTGGCTTAGAGTGGAAGAACTATATGAAAATGACCTACATAAAAATGAGACCTTAAATAATATCCTGATTTAGAACATGAAGGCAGTTTTGTGGGTGACAGGTTATATTGTCTGTAACCAAAAATTCAAAAACATTAATGAAGATGGCATATGGAATCACAAACTCTCTTGCTGGTGAATCAGGAACTATGTGAAAGTCTATTTAATGGTATTAATATTTAAGATAGATGTCCACTGTATAAATTCTTTCTCTATTCCATACCCAAATCTGAACACTTTTATATATCAATTTGCCATAATTGTCAATTTGACTCTCATAAGTTTCTGCTATAGAAATTTCTTAAGCAATTTATCCTAGCAATTTTAGATTGACTTGATAATAGTTTGGTTTTAGATATGGCAGTGGTAGAAATGAGCACCACAAACCTTAATATAATAGGAAGCATGGAAATTATGAGCAAAGAATTCACATCATCAGAATCATAAGTACACATTATATATTTTATCTTCTGGCATTGGTTCAATTTGAGTATAGTAAGCATAAGTAATCTTAAATTACAGATTAATTTAAGAATTACATTAGATACACACATGTACCAAACTTCCTAATGAATACTGAGGACTGAGATGCAATAGGCAATAAGTTATAGAAACTACTCTCCAAGAAGTGAGTTTAATTTGGAGGAAAAAAAATACCTTAAGTGTTTTGAGAAGTAAATATAATAAAGTCAGAAGTAAAAGACTTCCAGGATTTGCAAAATGGATGAACACATGCAATTTGCAGGCTATGAAGGAGAGGACATAAAGAGAAAACTTTATTTTTTGTGTAATGTAAAAATCTGACTACAATGATTACTTCTCCGTGTGGAAAAGTGTCAATGTACAAAACACACAAAAAATGTTTTTCAGCAGTTCCTTAATATACAGACCAATTATGAAGACAGGCAAACCAAATCTGACTTGATTTGCTAGTGGTTGTTTTAAAGGTCTTCACTAGATTTTGGTTCAAGGGATTACACCTAGGGCCACATGCCTGCCAATCACATATACCACCAAGCTACCTCACCAACCTCTAGTGACCAAGTCTTAAGTTTATTGTACCACGCAGATGGGAATTTATGCCCCTAAACACCTAGAACCAAAAACAAGATGCAATGTTGAATTGAAAGCATAGATGTGGAGTAAAGGAGGCAAATTTTTGCATGGAACTTGTGAAGAAGAAACACTGAAAGCTTAACAGTTCTGTGGTTTGTGTTTCCGACCTAGGAGGAGTTAGTGTGGTAAAGGATATGTGGTATGGATTTTCTACTTGTAGAGTTTCTAAAATATTTATTATTTTGAAATAATATTATTGTAAATCTTTTGATTGAACTTACAGCTATGAATGTATCTTAATAACTTAAACAATCTCAGTATAATGTCTAGTTTTGCTCATTTTCCTTATTGTGTTTGTCTTGAAGGACAGGGGTAGTACAAATATGTAGACAATAAAAGATAAAACAACAGATACGCTATGGTTCGTGTTCAAATGCCTCCCCACCAAGCCTCATGCAGCCATAGAAGCAGCTGAATCTAGCATTTGTGATTGGTTCATTGTCTAGCTCTGGGATTGGCAGAGCAAGTGCAGCCACCAGGGGTGTGGAGCTGGTAAACAATACAAGGGAGGAAAAGAGGTGTGCTTTCCCTGCTTTTTCCCTTTTGTTCTTGTCACCTGCAGCCATGAATGGCTGTCCCTCAGCCACACCACCCTGCTTGGAAAAGGATGAGTATGGACTGAAACCTCCAAAACCCTGTAAGATACACTTTTCCTGGCTTCACCTTGAGCATCAATTATTTTGTCTCAACAATGAGAGAAAAGTAATCAAAACAAGATATTTCAAGTGTTTCTGATGAGACATAAACTATACCATAACTGCTAGGACATGAGTCCATATGTCCCCATAACCCAAAATTCACATTGAAATCCTGACCCCAATGTAACTGCACTATGTGATAGCACATTTTGTGGGTAATTCAGTCATGAGAGTGAAGCCCCAAAAGTAGGATCAGTGCACTTATAAAAAGACACCAGAAAGTGAGATTGCTGTCACTGTTCTCTACTATATATGGATACAGAGGAAAAGATAATCATATGAAAACCAAAAATTGTTCCCCTACCAGAGCTGACCATGCTGGCACCTTGATTCCAGCTTACAGAATTGTGAGAAGAGAATTTCTGCTGTTGGAGCCATTCAGCCTATGAGCAGTCTGTGGAGAGAATGCTTGGAGCATTCTGTGATAATAAGCCAAATTAAGACAGTAACAGAATTAAAGTTTTCTTTTTCTTCTGCTCATTTTTACTAACTTTCACAATTTTAAGGGTGAAGACTTCAGATATGGATGAATGGGAGTAGCTTGTCTCTATTCTACCATGTCTGTGGTCTCCAAAAAGTTGAGGGTAACATTGTTTTGTGCTTCCATTTTGCTTTGGAACTTTTAGATAATTCAACTTGATACTTAGAAATTCAAGTTTCTAAACACAAGTATTGCAGCAGGCATGCAAAAAGCATCAGGCTTCAACACTGGTCACACTATATCTACTCATCATTTTCTACTTGTCAAACAAATGGAAAATATCTGACCAGACACAAGAAGAGAATTAGCTTTTAATTTCAGAGGAAGCAGCAGGAGATGATGTGTGTTAATATAAGCAAGTGCATGAAACTTCTGATTAAATTATTAAAAATATATAATTTAATTTAGGGATCATTTATTCCTATGCATAATAACTTCAAAATAGATATACTAGTGAACTCAAAAGTTTAGGAGCAATACTCAGTACAAGATAGTCACAGAAGATAGAGAATGTTTTCTAAATGATAAAATGAAAAACTTAATTAAAAACCAAATATTGATTAAGAAATGATAATTTTATTAGCAAAAATGTTCAACAAAAGTAGTAAATTCCTCATCACATGGACTCATGTATGGTAAGAACTGTGTGCAAGAGCTGGCTTTTACTAGCTCACAATAGCTAATTGTTAACATTTTCAGAAAACTTTCATAAAAGTTTTAAAAACAATGGTAGCTTGAAATTAGCCACGATGGTAGTGTTAACATCAAAGAAATCAGCATTGCTCCAAATCAAGCCATTTTATCCCCATGACTCATCTCTGTCCTTAGAGAGCTATTCACCAATGCATGTTTGATGGTATGTTGTGTGAGTATTTACTGGATAGATACGTGTTTCTCTAAATCTTGCATGTGGAGTTTTTCATCAAAACTATGTCCTTGGACCAGTCCTTTATCTGATTAAGAATGATTTAGTAACACTTTGTCCCATTATATTAGTCAGTATTCAGTGTTTTGACAAAATATGTGAAGCAGCCAACTTAAAGAAAGATTTAGTTTGGCTCATAGCTGTATAGTTCCCAGCTCCTGTTTCCATTATTTCTAGGCTGTGGTGAGGTGGAGCATGATAGCAGAAAACATAAGATGGAGCAAATTTGCTAACTTCATTGTAATTAGGGAGAGAGGGAGAGAAACAGAGAGAGAGTGAGACAGAGTGAGAGAGAGACAGAGAGACACATACACACAAAGAGAGAGGGAGGGAAGGAGGGAGAAAGAGAGAGGGAGAGAGAGAGAGAAAGAGAGAGAGAGACTTCCAGGTCTAAAGACAAAATATACAAAAACATCCTAGAAAAGCACAACCTTAATGACCTCCATCTCTCAATTAGTGCCCACCTTTCACAGTTTCTATGTCCCAATAGTCTATTATACTGTGAAACCATTAATGGATGCATCTGTTGAGATCAGAGTCCTCAAGATTCAGTCACTCTCAAAGTCTCACCTCTGAACACTCCTGCACTGTAGGTCAAGTATTAAATAAATGAACTTTCGGGAGGCATTTTGGCTTCAAACTATATCACCATAATTTAAATTTTGAAACATCTAATCAGTTTTCTTCTATGTTATGCTTTAAATTTTATACTTTGACCTCCTGTCTTGAGGTATATAAGCTCCAGCCCTGTTGATAGCACGGCTAATTCACTCTCAAACTTGTTTTTCAGTTCATGGATTCATGCCATACACATTTCATGTAAGATTGTGTTTTGTCTTGCACCTGCTAGCCCCTAGAAACTTAGATGTCTGACAGAGAAATTCAACTTTGGCTAGGTTCTTTGCATTATCACCATTCTTCTGTGACAGTAATCTGTCATTCATTCATAATCTCTTTGACTTTAGACTACCTGTCCCTGTAACATTCTTACCAAGGCTTGAATGAAAGATGATGTTCTGTTCCACTTTCCTATTCCTCTATGTCCCCATATGTTCTTTTTACCTCTGATGTCACCATCTCCCTACATGTATTAGCACATTCCATTGGGCTCTTTCTCATATTCAGAAAAACTTGTACTAAACCAAGCCTGGGCTTAAATACTTTGATCAGTTGGATCTATCTTGACATAGAAATAATGATGGCATGACCAATTTGGTCATATCAGATTCATAAGCTCTTGTAGGTCATGCATGATTAATTGACAAGATGGCAGCCACATGTAAATAGCTACCGGGCAGTCTGCCACATGTAGATATTATTGGATTATATCTGTATTAAGTGCTTAAGCAACAAATGTTTTATCTGAGAAGAAATAGTAAGAGGGAATTCCTGTTCAATACATTTCAAACCTAATATTTTACAAAGGTACTAAATATTGTACAAAGATTATCTGACTCATTATATAAAGATTTGACAACTATTCATAAAATAGAACCATAAATTATACTGAAAGGCAAAGAAATCGCATTAGCTAAAGCACTTGAAACTCTGTTTGTTGCTAATAGACACTACTCTAAAAAGCTGTGATCTCCCTACTTACTTTCACTTTGATATTCATTTGTTTGAGCAGAAGTAGTGTTTCATCAAGTATGATAATGCTTTACTAATTCTGCCAACTACAGGGTAAATTTATTGTTACAAAATATTGTGCCTCTCCAAAAGAAACATACCAAACTCCCCCTTCTACAAAAAAACCCCTCTGGTTTCCCAATACAAGTGTATGAGATAATTATTCAAAGATCTTTGAAGCTTAATGTTGCCTATTTCTACTAGTTTATTATTACATAGATACCTTTTAAATTTTATCAATGAAAAGTCTTTATGTAATTGCGCTTATTGTAACAGAGCTTTTCAGACATAGAGTAATAACTACATGTTTATTGCATGCCTCTTTAAATGTAATAGACTTAATTTTGGAGTGATACATGAGGAAAATGAACAAATACTATGTCAGGAACTGTGCCTATTCCTTGTAGTTTCATGAGTGAGATATTCCAGGTTGAGTTGAATATCATTTTTCAAAAATTTCTTACATTTGCTGTTTTCAGTGCATGCAACCCTCAGTAATTTTACATGTTATACACGACTGATACAAGGATCTTAGTGTTATTAAAAATACATACTAAGGGGCTGGGGATTTAGCTCAGCGGCATAAGCGCCTGCCTGGCAAGCGTGAGGTCGTGAGTTCGATCCCCGGTACCCAAAAAAATAAAAAATACATACTGAACATGTCAGTTGAACTGCATTTTAGGTTCTCTGAAACATAGTTTATTGTACTTTTACATGGAAACTATACTTGTCTCATAATGTTTATTCTCACATATTTATAAGTGTCTTTTGTAATGATGATTGATTTAGAAAGAACAAATAAAAGTGTTTTGACATAACATCCTCTTTCAAGAAGATCATCCTCTAAAAGGGAAGAAAAGACATTAAGTCAAGTAATTTCACTTATCAAATATACTAAATCTGAATATGAAGATCAGGTTTGATTTTCAGGCAGAAGGAAATCAATTCTGACATTTGTTTGAAGAACTGTTACTGTATCAGTTACTTTTCTCTCATTGCTGAGAAAAAATACCTGACATTCAAAATTAAGAGAGAAAAAGTTTATTTAGCTCAGAGTTTATAGAGGTTTCAGTCTGTAATCTGCTGGCTCCAAGGCAGTGTGATATCGCAGAGGGGCCACAGTTCAAGGCAGCAGAAGACAGCAAGAGCAGCAAGGACAAAAAGAGAGGAAAGAGCCTGCTCCCAGGGCACATGTGGCACTCACAGCATCTCCATGCCTTCCTCTTGCACAGGATGAGGGTGTTTACAAAGTGAGTACCCTGACCTCCAGCTGAATCTCTTAGTTAAACTTCTAAACTTCTCAAATTGACACAATCAACAACATGCATGTCTTCTACACACCAGGGTGTAGAACTGTTGAGTTAGTTAAGCTTCTAGACTTCTCAAGGTGACACAGCGTATGAACCATAGCAGTTATTATTCAGATAAAATGAGAGAAATGAAAGAAGGGAGAGGATTAGGAGGGGGGCAAGTCACAAGCTCTTCAAAGCAGTGGAATCACAGAACATACGGAAGTAATAATTTGACATGTGCCTTGAGGTCTATGTTAACTTCTTCTCTCCTGATTCTCAAATTTGTAGTTTGTTCTAAGAACACAGTGCCTGTTAAGTACAATTATAAAACAAGTTGTGCTGATTTGAGCCCAAGCTTTCTGAGAGATGCCAATGTTCTTTTAAATAATATCTCTTATTTGTTCTACCTACAGTGTCCCTATAAAGCCTTATATGTTCAGAGGTGTGACTTCTCCTCTGTGCTGATATGAGAGCACTATACACATAACTGGACTTGTATGCTAATGAGTTTATAGATCAACTAGTCCATTACATTTAAAGAAACATACACTAGTTTATAGTCTTATATACTAATGAGTTCAGAGAGAGATATGCTAATGACTTTATAAGTTTATAAGGTTAACCCATGTTGAACCACATGGGTTACTGTGGGTGTGACTCAAAAGGATGTGTACTTGTCCTCAACTCTTTCCTTCTTTCTCCCTCTCTTGCTGGCTGTCATAGAGTAAGCAGCTTTTGCCATCCATGCCCTTCCATAATGCCATTTTGTAGCCAGTCAACCACAGGCTGAATCTTCTAAAATCACGAGCCAAATTAAACCTTTAGTTTAAGGCACAAGGTATTTTGTTGTAGACATAAGAAGGTAGCCCTTACAATGCCTAAGAAAATCATTATCAAGATCCCATGATTGAACGAAGTTTTCCAAAGTAGAATTTATTCCCACTCATATGAGATTCTGAATATGGCCTCCATTTATGTTCCTGTTTATCCCTAGAAAAGATTTTAAACAAATTACCAAGTATATTCCTTTGGATATATATATTCAAAGGAAATTAGATACAGCAGATGAAATCATTGCTGAATATTTTCAAGCTGAATAATGGGTGCTGGGAGGGTTCATTATATACTTTTCTGCATTTTTGTGTCTTTGATGATGAAAGTTTTAAAAAATTATTAAATTGCTATCCTGTTTAGCAGTTGCCTCTTCATAGTTGTTAGAGAAAGTATGAACTCTGAGCTAAATGCAGGAAGACTTAAGTTTTTGAAATATTAAGTAGAATTCTGAAACTGTTTCTGTGGTTAAGTCCTGAATTGTATATTAACTTCTGCAAGTGATAATATAATTTAATTTATGCTCAAAAATGAATTCCAGTAAGATTTATTTTTCTTGGAAACAGGAAATTATTTTTAAATGAAATAATAAAGAAAAACAAATAGAAAGGAGGTTTAGTAAAACTTGAAAATTAGAGCAACGAGACATGAAAATTAAGATCAAATATTAACACAATTTATAATAACAATAAATTGAAAGTATTGGTATATTAATTGTCAGGCAAATATATGGAAAATTGCATGGAGACCGGCACCTTGACTTGTGCTGTTTGGGACTGGTAGGCCTGATTGGGGCTGTTTGAGACTGGGAACATCAGAGGGACCTGCTGCTGAGAGCTGGGGCTGCTCGGTAGTGCTAGGCCTGCCATTTGCCCATAGGGAACATTGCTGGGACAAGTGGCAGAGGGCCTGAGGTGCCTGGGTCTGCTGCTGTTGGGCCCGTCCCTCCTCCAGGAACATCTAGGAAGCCTGCCATAAGCCTGAGCTGCCTGGGACCACATCTGCTGGATCCGCCTTACCACTGGGAACATTGGACTACAGGGGACTACCATGCTGGCTTGATGAGAGGTTCAGGAACCCCTCACCCAAACAAAAGATCTCATCAGGCTTCATTCAGTGTGGTGAGTTTCCCCATAAAATAGAGGTCTGCAGTGGGTACACAGGAGTGGAAGGGAAACTCCCTCTAAGTGTAAGACCTTGGCTAACCTGGCAAGAGAGTGGATAACCCCCTCCCCCACACAGAGAACATCAGACAGGTTGAGGGGTGTGCCAATATCACCACGCCCCAACTTAGAGAAAATTAAAAGAACTTATGAGATCCCCATTGACACAGTAGGGCCTCAACTGACACAAACACTATAGCCAGGGAGACCTGGTGACCGCAACAACCTGAAGATATAACAAGAGCAGGAACGAAGAGTTGACCTACATCAATACTTCTGGGTGAGTTAGCCCAGGAAGAATATAGGACTCATTCAACAG
>PVJX010033951.1:0-19293 GCA_004027295.1 Dolichotis patagonum
GGCAGCTGTAGCACTCACACCCTTAATCCCAGCATTAGACCATGAACCAATACAAACTCTAGATTCAGCCATCTCTGAAAAGCCAAACCCCATGGTCACCTGAGGCTTTGCAGGGACATCCAAACACAAACCATAACACTATTGGTGAGAGGGGGTATTAGGGTTAGCCACACAGCCTAGCAGAGTTGCTGAGTTGAGACTCGGGAGTTCAGGGCAGCCATGAACCAGGAGAGTAAAATAGTGGAGAGGAGGGCATGGTCCAGAGCATGAGCCCAGAGGGCACCATCTACATACACAGGGGAAGAAGCCATGTTAGGTGGGACATATGCCCATTGGATGCTCAAGGCTGGACAAGTGTTCAATTGATGCAGGCTTGAGATGTGTGTGTCCCACCAGCTGGAAGGGATCTTGTGACATGCAGGACACCATAGAGTTTCTGCAGGAAATGTTGCAGGACAAGGACTGAATTTCCTGCTGTTCTGTCCCAGGCTCCAGCAATGCCTAAAAGCAAGTCTCAAAAGAAAAGTAACTTAGCAGAACAAAGCACAGTTTTTATCAAAAAATACAACAAAATGTAGCATCAACAGCATAATGTCTCATCAAAAATGGCCAGGCATACATGACAGGAGGTAAGAAGACACATCCAGGAGGAAAAATATAAAGCATGATCTTCCCAGAAAACAGACATGGCAGGAAAAAAAGATCATTCTTTTTATATTGAAAATATGACAACAGAAACTACCCAAAATAATCAGGGGGGTGGGCTTTAAAAATAAAATATAGCACGTCTCTGATTCATGAGACGCATCAACTGGCCCTAGATTTTTTTTTTCTGAAATCTCAGAAAAAATAGGACATGACAGAAAAAAATATTCAAAGGGAAAATGGCAAAATATTTTGTATGAGCTGTAAATCCATGGATCTAATAATTCAACAGTTGCCAAAAAAATATATAAATAAAAATAATTCCTACAACATTTCATAAGTAAGTTGCTGAATTTCATGGCAGAAAATAACTGAAAAGCAGGCAAAGATAAAAGATTTATTATCTATAGAGGAAAATAGCAGCTGCCTTCTAATCCAGATGTGAAAGCTGCATAGCAAACTGTGTGGAAGGCAAAACGGAATCAACAAATAGCCTTTACCATAGAAAGGTTTTTTAAATAAAATTGAGATATCATAAAACTAGAAACCTCTGTCCATCCATATACACCATGAAGAAAGTGACAAAGATATTAGCTCTATTTAGAACCAACAAATAATTTGTCTTCAAAATATAATTATTTCAAATAGAAAAAGTTAAAAAGCCTGAGACAGCCAGGGCCACCATGGGGGACAAAGAATGAAGCCCGGGGTGCAGTCGCCCACCTGGTACCCACGTGGCAGGCAGTGGCTGCTCCCCGTGCTCGGAGGCCTGAGAGCCCGGCCGCTCTTCCCTCAGTGCAGATCAAGGTTGCTGGCTTCGGAGACTGCGCAGCGGGTCCAGCCTTAGCAGCTCCTGGGTTTTGCTGCAGAGACTTCTGAGCTGTGGTCGTGGTGACAGCTGCCTGGGCTGCTCTTGGGGACCTGAAGGCCACTGTGCTGAAGCACTGGCCTTTCACTGGGGTCTTCTGGTGGGTGACCGGACAGAGATGACAGGCTCAATGTTTCTGTCGTTTGTGTCTGATTCCTATCAACTGTTGGGCTTGGCAAGTGTCTGCCTATGGGTCTTTCTCCCAGGGCTTCACACATGCGGGGCAAGTGCTAACCTAGCTCGCTGCCCTCCTCCCCACACCCACTCCTTTCACTGCTACAGCAGCCAGGTACAGAGAGGCCTTTGGCCCCATCCAATTCCCCGATCCAACCACGAGGCCAAGCTTCTGTGCCAGCCTCAAGAGGAGCTCAGCACATCCCAGGACAAGCAGCTGTGGCTGTTTGGTGGCTGGATCCTGCACAAAGGAAACATCCTTTGAGGCAGTGGCCCCAGAGGTGAAAGTCACTGGAATTTTGTCCACCCCTGCTTCTGCCTCTCCTCCAAGGGCAGCAGTGCCTCAATCAGCACTGCGTGTCTCCAGCCAAAGCCCAGAGCCTTGCCTGTGTGTTCAACAGGTGCCGTGACCGCATTTCTACTCTTTTGGGGTCAAAGATCCTGTGCCAAGTCACAAACCTGAGGAAAATCCAGGCCAGGGACCCCAATGGGTACTTTCCAAGAAGTACCCAAGTGGTCCAGTAATTAGATAGAAGAGGCTCGCCATGAGTCTTTGCCAGATTAAATGCAAACAAGAAAGAAAAAAAAAAGAAATAAAAATAAATGCGAACAAGAACACCCATGAACTCCAAGCATCCTCCCAGAAAGCTAAGGCTAAAACCAGAGTCCTGGGGTCAGCTGATGAGGGTAGCAATGATCCAACTATTTTGGGAAAGGTAGCAATATTTACTAAAGCAATGCTTACAGTTGAGAACCATCTGTCTGTCCGTCTATCATGAAGGCTTTGGTCAGGTAGGAAAAAACCACACTCTGGATCCAAAGGGGACCCCTGACACAAACCCAGTGAGTTCATTTAATTTAATAGCCATGCATTGGGGGTGCATGCCTGTAATACCAGCAATCTGGAAGCTGAGGCAGAAGGATTACTGTGAGTTCAAAGCCAGACTGAATTAACCCTGCCTTAAAACAAACAACCACAATCGTACCACACTATCTCTGACTGTCAGAACCCTTTCTGGGTTTCTAGCGGGCAGGTCATCAGCAGGCGTCTGCATGAGGAGGCAGGTGACACTGCATGGAGGAAAGGCACAGCACCACTAGGAGGCCAGGGTGCAGCAGCAAAGTCCGAGGGATGGATGGCATGGGGTTCAGAGCTGCCTTGCAGGGGAGGACAGCAGTGATGGTCAAGGACGCGTCAGGCCCCGTCGTACGCTGGGTGCTGGCTTCACTGTTGTGCCATTATCACATCTGTCTTAGTGTTATTTTATATGCACAAAATTTATGGATTTTAAAGGGAAAAGAACATATATCTAAAACACTGGAGCGGAGAGGTGAAGAGAAGAAAGAAAATGCTGTGGCTGCGGCAGCAAGAAGAGGAAGAGCAGGGACAGTGCAGAAGCCACGCCCACACAGGCACCGCAGCAGGACGATGCTGGGCGAGTCAGGGTGAAGGGAGCTGAAAAGGCAGGTGTGGGGGTGCACACCTCTAACCCTAGGGCTTTGGGGGCCGAGGCAGAAGTGCAAGTTCAAGCCCAGCATGGGAAACTTAGTGACTTAGCCAGATCTAGTGTCAAAATAAAATAAATACCTAAAGAAAGGGAGGGGACGAAGCCATGGGTTCAATCCCCAGGCCTGCTAAAGATAAGAGAAAGAAAGAGTGGAATGTATCACGTGTGTATCTCGGGTTTAGGTACTTACTATTCTATACTTTTCAACATAATTTTAGAATGAACTCCTCCAACTTACTTTCTGAAGTGCACTGTAAACTAGCGCGTGGGCTACATGAGCAGCGCCCGACACACACCCTGCTCACACACTGGAGTCCGCGTCTTGGGCTGTCCTCACCCAGCCTCTGCATGCAGAGTTCAGTACTGGTCTCCCTGGGGCAGCAGACCCAGAAACAGCATCAGAAGTGGCTTCGGGCTGTGGAAGTGTGTGCAGGCCACCCCCCCAGGCTGGCTGGGGGATCTTTGTGGTGCTCACACCTGACATACCTCGTCCTCAGTGTTGGGTGACACTCAGCAACCACTGCAATAGTGGCTTGACTAGTCCAGGACCAGAAGCTTGGTAAGCTGACCCTCATTTGGGGTGAAAATGCCCCTTTACCCTGCAGACAAATAACAAGGTGTTTATTTCCCCTTACAAAGACATTTTGGAAGTAGAGAGAAAATTGAAGAAAAGAACATTTCCTTTCCCAAAATCCTTGCAAAATCCCTCATGCCCTCCCAAGGCTGCCAAGGGTCCCAGTCCCAGGCTCAGGCTTGCTGCAGTGGATGGCAGCTGGGGGCATCGCCCTCAGGGTCTCAGCTGCACTTCCAGTCCCTGCACCCAGCTCCTGCTCACATGTCCCCAAGCTTGTGTCCGTGGTAAAGCAAGGCTGCCTGTGCCCAGGCCCTGTCTGGAGCGTGGTGGGGAAGGAAGCAGTGAGACCCAGCCCCACGCAGCACAGCTGCCCTCAAGGAGGAAAGAGGCTCCATGCACTGCTGCAGCACAGGTCCTTTCCTGCTATGGTCACTGAGGTCTCACATGCGGGGTCCCCACGCACCCATCCTGTGGGAGCACCTAGGCATGCAGAGGAGAGCAGAGCCTGGCCAGGTCAACAGGAAGTGGAGGTTTGGGCTCCTTTCCTCATCTTCTGGCCCTAGGAAATGGCCTCAGGAATGCCACTACCTGGTGGCACTTCCTGTTCCTGCCTGAGGCCACATCAAGGTTAGCATCCTGGACAGAGCCCAGTGGCCAGCTGGTGACCAGGAGAAAGCAGGCACTGCTCCCAAGGTCTCATTCCCTGAAGGCTGAGGCAGAGCCCCTGCTGGACACCTAGTCGGACTAATCTCCCAGCGGTCAGTGAGCAGCCCACCTGCATCTCCCAGCACAAAGTCCTGGCTGCCCCCTCAGCCCCAATCCCAGGGATTGGGGACCGAGAACCAGAGGGACCAGCTCCCAATGGCTGTGGAACTAATGCCATGTCTACACCAGCAGCCTCTGGAAAATGCTTGGTGTGTCTTACTCCCCTAGTTGCTGGGAAACAACCAAACACCCACTGCTTAAGGATGGAGAACATTAATTCAGTTCTTGATTTGGAAGGTTTCAGTCCATGGTCAACTGGCTCCAAGTCAGGACGGCACAGCATGGCACAGGGACATGGCGGAGGAGAGCTGCTCACAGCATGGGGGGAAGGAAGCAGAGAGAGAAAGGGAGGAGCAGAGGAGATGCAGCCTTCCAGGCCACGCCCCAGTGGCTACCTCTTCCCACCAGACCCCACCTCCTAACAGCAGTCAGCTGTGAGCCTCCTGATCCAGTCACTTCCCAAAGCCCACCTATGAGTGCCTGAGACTTTGGGGGACACCCAGATTTAAACCATATCAGAGAAATCCGCTGTCTTGTTAGGCCGCAGTTGCTCGGTCAGAAGTCAAGCAGGCCTGGGACAGCAGGGCACTCTCTGAGGAAAGTGAGTTTTCTCTGCAGGAGTCTGCTCAGCCCTGCCCTCCAGGCTCCTGCTGGCTGTCTCTGGTGGGGGTGGGGACACAGGCTGAAGAGGAAGAAGCCGAAAGGGGAAGCAGCAGCTGAAGAGCTGGCAGGCGCTGCCTGAGCGTGGAGAGGAGCCAGCATGGACACCAGGGCAGGGCCCCCAAAGGTATGTGCCAGCCGGCCAGGGTAGATGGGAGAGTTAGAAGGGGCCCCTCTCTACCCCCACAGCCAGTCTTCCCACAGCCCCAGGGCTCACGAAGCCTGCAGCTGGCCCTACAGTGCCCGTCTGTGCCCAATCTATGCAGCCAAGACTCCTGGGGCATCAGTGTCTATAGCAAGCCGACAACCATGCCAGCTGCCTCAGCCTGGACAGAAAGCCAGGCCCCAAATTCTGCAGGCCAGGAACACCATTGGCACCACTGGCCATGACTTCAGCTGCCCACAGGGTCCCACATCTGCCCACCTGGGGCCTGGAGGCTCAGTGTCTCAAACCAGAGGGGACCCCATCCCACTCCTCCGTAGCTAGGGTCAGCCAACATCCCCACAGGAAGGACAACGGGAGGCACCCAGAGGCCTGTAGGCCTGCCTGAGTCACAGTCTGACCACATAGCCCAGGGGCCTGTGGGTACCAGCTAGGAAGTGGGGCCTGGCTAGCCAGATACCCCATGTCCCTTCCCAATGCCTTAGGGGAGGACCTCAGGAGACCCAGAACACCTGCTCTGTGATACAGCTCTGGGCAGCAGGGCCACCTGAGGGGCCAAGCTGGCTTAGCTCCCAGCTCCAGTGAGGGCCTTCTCAGGACAGGAGAGCTCATCCCTGCTGGCCATAGAGGGGAAGTCCTGCCCCAGCAGTGTGCCCAGTCTGGACTCCACATCCTCCCGGTGCCTCACTGCCCAGACAGCACCCGCTAAAGGGCCAGAGTGGGCCAGGCCAGAAGGGAAATTGCCAGCTGCAACCAGTGGGAAGCACGGAGCACCAAAAGCAGAACCAGTACTTTCAGACAGCTTCAAATCATGGTTAGAATGAGGAACCGAGATTCCTTGTGTTGACATCGCCATAGGGGACGAGAGATGGAGGGCCCCAGAGGGGCGAGGTATGAACACGATCAGCTGTGCTCCCGACAGAGGCCCTGCAGGCTGCAGCCTGCCTGGGGTTTGCAGATGGAGCCAGGGATTGGGTCCACACTAGAGTGCACTGCAGGGGGGGCCCACGGGGAGGGGTGACGCCGTGGGTAGGAGCTGCCAGTGACACCACCCCCCCACAGATGCCAACTCCTCCACACGGAGCAGCTGAAGCCCCGGGGCAGGCCCATTCTGCATCATTCCGCGGCCCGCTGGGCAGAGCCGGCTGGGTAGGTGTGGGTCTGGAGGGGCCTGCGGACTCAGAGGTCAGAGGAAGCTCTAGCCCCAGTCCTGATTGCAATGATTTTTAAAACTCAGTGTTTTTGTGAGCTTGTAGGTGCCTGGGCTGCAGTAGAGAAGACAAAGCCAGCCCTGAGGTGGGGGGCGGGGCCCGCTGCACACTTACCTGTGTCCCCCTGCTGCGAGCACTGGGAGTGGCCAGTCACCCCCCCTGGAGAGCGGCACCCTTCTACACTCCAGACCCAGCCCGCTGCAGCTGGGCCTCTGGATCCGTGTGCTACTATCTCGGCAGGTTCTCGGGCTGCTGGCCATGCTGGGGCTGGGCATCTTGACTGTCACCCACCACCTGGCACAAGTGTCCCCTCCTCCCGCCTGCTGCCTGCTGCACTCTGAGGAAGAGCCACTTGGGTCCTCGGAAACCCTGGTGGGGGAGGCCCAGCCACAGAGGGACTCCTGCCAGTGAGTGAAGGTGGAGCTGTGGGGCAGGCAGGGGTGCTGTCTGCCACCCGTGTTGGACACCACCCTCCGGCAGCACCCGTGGGTGACCCAGGTTGGGGGGCTCCAGGATACCTGGCTGGAGTTGGGTCTGAGAGTGGTGCAGACTTGGGGCACTGTTTGTAGCGAACCAGAGCTGCCACTTGAGTTGTAGCAAAGGCTGGGAGCGCTGCCCACCGCCAGGCATGCCAGGCAGTCATAGCCCATCCATGGGATCCTGGACCCAGAACCTCAACCTTCCCTCAACCACAAGAGGGAGAGCTCCTTGCAGCAGATAAGCTCCTTGGGGTCACCCCCTCCGGACTCCTAGGGTTCCTATCTGCCTTGCCCTGTTGGTTTAGCTGCCCACTCGCCCTGTGGGCTCAGGCTGCAGGACTGCATGGTAACAGTCCCACTGCTGGACAGCAGGACAGAACAGGCTGGGAAGGCCAGTTGGTGGCCCTGTTGTCACACGCACTCCTCTCGGCCCTCTGCACTGCAGACTTGTCCTTGCTGAGAGCCTCCCCCAGGACTTGCCCTATGCCGCTGGCAGCCCCTCAGCCCAGTCCCTGGCCCAGGCCTGGCTGCAGCTGCTGGACACTGCACAGGAAAGCATCCATGTGGCCTCCTACTACTGGTCCCTCACAGGATCTGACATTGGGGTCAACGACTCATCCTCTCAGCCGGTGCGTCCCAGCTCCCACCTCCAACTCTGAGGCTGCAGGCTCCCCCCTCCCATACCCACCTGCCCAGTGCCAGGCATGCAGCAAGTCCGGCACCTGTCCATGCCAACCTCCTGCCAGGGCCAGCCCAGCAGAGGCTCCTGGGCCTGGGTGTTGGGGCATAGCCCTCTGGGTGCAGTTAAGCTCCTGGTCAAGGGATATTTGGACACCTGCCTGAGCCTGGGCTGTGGGCAGCCAGGGGCCTGAGGAGGGCACAGGGCAAGAGTGCCCTGGGGCAGAGGTGCCTGGGAGCTGCCTCTCATGGCTACTAGCCTTGCAGGGTGAGGCCCTTCTGCAGAAGTTGCAGCAGCTGCTGGCCAGGAACGTCTCACTGGCCGTGGCCACCAGTGGCACCGCACCAGCCAGGAACTCCACAGACCTTCAGGTGCTGGCAGCCCATGGTAGGTGTCTGTGCCACCCAGGCCCTTCCAGCGTCTTGCTGGCATCATGGGACAGGCAAGGGCAGCAGAGTGGCTGGGGCAGGGTAGGGAGGACTAGCTCTATGGGGCTCCAGGCAGATGCCAAGCAGCACAGAGGCTCTCTCCACAGGGCCTATGTGTGGAAGCCTGGGAAGATCAGGGCAGACAGGGTCAGCGACACAGTCCCCAGAGCACCCAGAGGGCCCCTGGCCAGCCCAGGCCTCAGTTTCCTCCTCTATGGAGGGAGACCATAAAGGCATCCACACAGCAAGGTAGTCTGAAGATAACTGAGCTGGCTCAGTGGCAACGAGCTCGGAATCCAGCTCAACACAAAGCCTGCCCTGAGCTGCTGCTCACGCAGTCTCCTGCCCTTCACCCTGCCAGGTGCCCAGGTCCGACGAGTGCCCATGCGGCAGTTCACTGGGGGCGTCCTGCACTCCAAGTTCTGGGTCGTGGATGGGCAGCACATCTACGTGGGCAGTGCCAACATGGACTGGCGGTCGCTGACACAGGTAAGTCCGAGGAGCCCCACTGCCGGGGCCTTTCCCTGCTGCACCAAGAAAGCCGGGGTCACAGAAAGTCAGTGAGCAGAACCAAGGGTTGACTTGTCCTGCAGTAGAATGATCCAGACTGGTTCCTGGTTCCCTGGTTATGAGATTCTACACAGCCCTGCACTCATAGCATGGGGAGACATTTAAGAATGTGCCCAGGGGCCCAAGTCACACTTAGGGACACTTAGGGACACATGTGGATTACAAAGCATGTACCTGTTTTCAAGGAGCAATGAGCTAAGCACCTAGCAGAGGGCTGGGGTGCAGCCTAGTGCTGGAGTGTGCATTTAGCATGTGCACTTAACGTGTGCAAAGCCCAGCACCACAAAAAGAAAGCATTGCAGAAGGTGACCATGGCGACCACGGTCGGGGCTGCACAGTGCAGTCAGGGACGTTCTTCCTTCCACTTGTCTTTATGAGTTTTCTGTTGCTTGGGTAATAAACAAGTGTTGCTGTGATTATTGGAACCCAGTGTGTGGGATCAACAGGGACCTGCAGACCTGTGTCCTTTCCCACCCTGGTATGGCCTCCATCACGGAGCCCTGCAGATGGTGCTGCCACCGCTGATCCTGGTTCCCACAGGTGAAAGAGCTGGGTGCCATCATCTACAACTGCAGCAGCCTGGCCCAGGACCTGGAGAAAACCTTCCAGACCTACTGGGTGCTGGGAGCACCCCACGCCGTTCTCCCCAAGACCTGGCCCCAGAGCTTCTCGTCCCACATCAATCGCCTCTGGCCCTTCCGAGGCCTCTTCGATGGGGTTCCCACCAGTGCCTACTTCTCGGTGAGGCACTGTGAAGGGCCCAGCCCTGAACACCCGCAGCAGCTGCCTGGTCTTAGGGAGTCATGGGGCTGTGTGCCCAGAGTGAGGGTGGGGCTGGGGCTGATCAGACACAGCTCAGCTCCGGGAAGGGTCGGGAGGGTGTGCGCAGCAGGAGGCAGAGCCTGGGGACAGGCCCCTGAGGCATGAGGTCCCACTCTGGAGAGAGTGAGTGACTTTCCAGGGCTGAGTCAGCTGGGGAAAGTCAGTCCAGCTCAGATCCCAGGAGGCCCCTGGCAGCCCGGAGTCTTGTAGGGACTCCCTCTTCCCCAGGTGGCATCTCTGCCCCCAACCCACACACACATACAGACAGGGCCTCTCGGCGGCACGCGGTGGGGTCTCTGCTCCTGGATGCCCAGGGACAGGTGGGAGCCAGCCGTGGTGCCTTCAGGGATGATTCTTTCGGGAACAGGCTTCACCACCAGCACTCTGTCCTCACGGCCGCACCCGGGACCTGGACACGGTGCTGGCAGTGATGGCGGACGCTCAGGAGTTTGTCTACATCGCAGTGATGGAATACTTCCCCACCACTCGTTTCAGCCGCCCTGCCAGGTGGGACAGGCGGAAGGTGCGCCCTGGAGGGTGGAGGCCACACGCCCCTAGGCAAGCTCCCCCACTGCTGCTGCATTTCTGCTCCTCCAGGTACTGGCCAGTGCTAGACAATGCACTTCGGGAGGCTGCTTTCAACCGGGGTGTGCGCGTACGCCTGCTGGTCAGCTGCTGGCTGCACACCGACCCCACCACGTTCCCATACCTGCGATCACTGCGGGCCTTTAGCAACCCCACGGCCGGCATCTCGGTGGATGTGGTGAGGACCCATGTCAGGTGGGCAGGGGGAGTGGACCCTCCGCTTCCATCCCAGGCCTGACGTGTCACTCCTGCTCCGCCCTGGAAGAAAGTGTTCATCGTGCCCGTGGGGAATCACTCCAGCATCCCGTTCAGCCGGGTGAGCCACAGCAAGTACATGGTCACGGAGAAGGCGGCCTACATAGGTGAGTGGCTGGGCACCTGTGGGTACTGGGCAGGGACTGCTAAGCTGGCAGGGTCTCCAGGGGCATTAGGGGGACCCAGTGACCAGCCTAGCTGCCACCAGGCTCCTGAGTACGGGGTCCAGAAGGCTGAGTCAGAACACCCATGCTGATGTGACACAGCTGGAGGCCTCCTCCATCTCCCTGGTGGCCTCCAGATCCATGGAGGCTGCAGTGGGGCCGGGCTGCAGGGGCCTGTGCCCAGGGACCCAGTATCTTTTCCACGCATCTCCCCAGGCACCTCCAACTGGTCGGAAGACTACTTCAGCACCACCACAGGCGTGGGCCTGGTAGTTCACCAGCAGGTGCCCCCAGCCCAGCCCGGGCCACCCCCTGTGCAGGAGCAGCTGCGGCAGCTCTTCGAGCGGGACTGGCATTCCCACTATGCTGTGGGCCTAGACGGACCCACCCCGGGCCCCGACTGTGTTTGGCAGGGCTGAGGTCAGCCCTGGCCCTGGCCCTGGCCCACAGCCCTCAGCAGATGCTGCTGCTCCTCAGCTGTAGGTCAGGTGCAGAGCTGTGAAAGCAAAGCAACTGTGCTCCGCCCGAGAACTGCAAGCCAGGTGAACGCAGGTTCTACAGTTCTGACCGGGAGCTCCAGGGCTGCTCCGATCCCGTGTGGCTAAGTGGGCCTGGGGATGCCCCAAGTTACCGGGGAAGAAGGCAACAGAGTAGAGAGGGGCCCAGCAGAGTGCCCCCCCACCCCCGCTGCAAGGGCTGTGGCCCCAGGTGTGGGTCATGGTTACCACTGTTGAGCCGCAGCCCTAATAAGAGACGCTTCTGGTCTGAGGCCTGGCCCAGGTCAAGGTCAGCACTTGTGGTCATTTTCTTACCGCCGTCATACACGCACACGCCTGCCCCCCTCCAGGCTGAGCATGTCTCAGCCTTCCCTCCATGTCCAGCGGAGGCTCTGCAGCTGCCTCCTGCCCAGGATCTCTTGAGTCCCAACTGCACACCCTCTTTGGGGAGCCCTCACGACACCCCAGCTCTGATGCTCCAGAGCTGCATCTGGGCCCACAAATGAGGCTGTCCAGTGTGAGTCCAGCAGGGACTTCCTGTCCATGGTCACTTGGACTGGAGAAGGCTGGCCACAAGCTCACTGAGTCTTACCCACTCCAGCCTGCAAGACACGTGGCAAGTGGGTGGGTGGCACCAGCAGCCACCTGTGGGGTACCCAGCCTCCCAGTGCCTGGCCTGGAGCCAGAATTTTGGCTCACGGGCTGCTGGGAGCAGAGCCATGGGTCTGGTGCTGCAGGCATGTGTGCGGGTGAAGGGCTGCCTGGGCCAACCCCACTCACACAGCCCTCATGTGTGGCAGACGGTGCAGGCTGCGGAGGGCTGTGGGCAAGGCTTTAAGGGGTGGGCTGTGGGTGGGTCTGGGGAGTGAGTGTGGTCTGTGGGCACTGGTGTGAGTGACCTGGGGCTATGGGCAAGGCCATGAGTGGGCCTGAGTAAGTGGGCATGGTGTGCACGGGCAGGTCAAGGTCAGCACTTGTGGTCATTTTCTTACCCCTGTCACACTGAGTTTGTGGGTGTGAGATCTCATGCGGCAGTGGCCCAGGGCTGTGGGCAGGACTTTCAGGGATGGCACAGAGCTGTGGGGGCAGGGAAAGCATGGAAGGGTGGGGCCTGGTGGGAGGAGCTGGGTGTCAGGGCAGGCTCAGTGGCAGAACCCAGTCAGGAGCACCCACAGGTACAGAGGGCATGGATTTCAGCTGCAGGAGGGAGAGGGTGTCTCACTGGTGAGATCCAGCCCCACTGGGCAGGCCACCAACTGAGCCCCACTTCTGCTGTGGGTGTCTGCTCCAGGCTTGACAGATCTGCCCAGGCTTTGAGGCCACTCTGCTGGAGCCCCCCTCCCAGTGGTGCAAAGGGTATTGGGTGCCATGGATGCCAGGGTGCTGCCCTCTGCAGTCCTGGGCATCTCTTCCTGCTTTCTCAGGTCCTGCTCTGGGGAGAGAGGGAGCAGTCTCTCTGCCTGTGTGTGTCCTTCTAAAGGATGTCTTGGACCTCAGCATCTTACACGCTGAGCCCAGCCTGCCCCGCCTGGCTTGTAGAGCCTGGAGAGTGTGTGGCCAGAGAGGCCAGATTTACCACATCCCGCAGTGTCCCCGCTCCTGGAGCTGTGACCCCAGTGGACAGGTACCCTCCCAACTCGTCACCTAGTCCCAACACAAAGGAACTAGGGTGTCACCTGACATGAGGGCATCCACAGTCCTCCTGACAGTCTGTCTCTGGTGGCCTTGAGGAGAGGCCCCCAAGCACACATCATGGAGGACTTGTGCAGGGACATGAGACCCCCAAAACCCCAAGGGGCCCTGCCACTCAAGTATTACTCACAGCGCCCAGCCTGGAGATGGACAGAGCCCTGCCATGTGCCCAAGTGGCCTGCACACATGGTGGGCAGAGCAGGGCATGCAGTAGGCCTAGACTCTCCCTTTCCAGAACTTTCACATCCAATCAGCCACAGGGAGACATGGTAGCCCACAGTGGCATGGGGATGAACCCAGCCTATCCTCCAGTGTGCTCTAACCACTGTGCTCTGGGTCCTCTCAGGGCCATGTGGGCAGCCACAGGATAGCTGCTGTCCTCTTCAGGATGAGTGGACTGGCTCTGGGCCTGGAGGGCATCCATGGGCAGCAAGGGTGATGCAGAGACTCTCCCTCCCCAAAGCCCCAGTGGACTCGCCTCCCGGGACTACTTGGAAAAAGGCCACTGTGCCCAGGGAAGCTGTGGAGCACAGACCAAGATCAGGCCAACGACACAGCCAAGCACCCTGCTTTCCGCTGCCCCTGCTAGTACGTGGTCTTCTGGATCAGAACCACCTCCCCACTGCCCAGAGGGTGTGCATGTCAGTGTCTCCTGCCTGCTGCGAGCTCAGGCTCTGGCTTCTGTATCCACCCCCCCCCGCCACGGTCCCTGGATACACAAATGAGAAGGGACAGTTACTCTGGGACACACCCTGGACTCTGGCTTCTACAGTGACCTAGCAGTGACCAGGACCGGGAATATGTGAGAGAAAGCGGGCGAGGGGAGTTTGGCCCCGGAACAGAAGAGCTCAGCAGCCTTTACCAAGGGACACACCGTTTCCTTTATTGCCGTCAGGGGGCCACTAAGCCAGCCCCACCTGGGCCTGGTGCAGCATGTACACAGCTGGATTCTGGCTTCTGGGGTGAGCCCGCTGGAGGAGCAGCAGGACGCGTGGACACCAGGATCTGCACCGGGGAGGAGTCTGGGTTCCTCCTTTGCCTCCAAAGCCCGGCGGGAGCTGGGCGCGTTTTGGGTTCTGTCTAGGGCAGTGTGAGGTACTGCTGGCCACTGCTTCATCCAGCTCTGTGAATCAGGGTATCGTGTGGGGCCAGGACAAGGAGCTCCGTGCAGGTGCCCAGCTGCTGCTTGGCGTTGCACCTGTCCAGCTTTCATTTGCTCGTGGGCCCAGGTGCAGATTCCTTGCCAGTGCCAGCCTGTGGCTCAAGCAAGATCAACTCCGTTCTCGCCAAGGATGCCACCATGGCTGTGGTGCCCGGGACACTCCCAACTGGCTCTCCCTCCTTCTCCTCAGGGCAGAAGCTTTCTTGGGCATCAAAGAAGGTGATACTTTCTTCCTGGAGTGTGCGCTCAGCCAGACCCGCCTCATCCTCTATGCTTTTCGCGTTCTTGGCAGGCGATGACGAGAACCCTAATTTGGGAAACCGGAACCAGCCCACCCTCTCCTGCCTCTTAGGTGGTTCCAAGTCTGGCCGAGGCGCCGGCTGGGTCTGGACAGGAACAGATCTTTGGGCATCTTCTCTGGAGTGGGCAGTGGTCTCACTGACAGAGGAGGAAAACCCAATGCTTGGAAGCCAGGACCAGAACACGCCCGAAGGCTTTTTTCCCTCCGGCCTTCCTTTTGGAACTCTGTCTTCAGCTGCCAGTGGTGCTGTGGCCTCTCCACTGTCCTCAGGAAAAAACTCGAGGATTTCTGCAGGCTCTTCATCATCTTCAGAGCCACTGTCTGCAGGTAGGGGCCTGGCAGGAACATCAGACCTGAGTGTCTGTGGCCCGGGGAGGCTGGCACTGGCCGAGATCACCTCAAATGGCTCTGCGGCTTCAGGGGCACTATCCTCAGAGAGGGAGTCTGCTCTGGTGGCAGCAGAGCTCTCCTGTCCCCTGGGATCTGGAGCCTGAGTAGGAGGCCCTAGGGTCTTCATCTTCAGCAAAGAAAATCCATAAGAAGGTGTCTGTATGGTGGGGGTGGGGATCTCTGATTCCCGCATGCTCTGGGAGGAAAAGGCCTCGGGGACCATGCGCTCAATGTGCTCTTGTGTCACCTGCCTGCACACCACGACCTCACGACTCTCACCCTGCTCCACCTGGATGTGCACCTTCACCTTGGACACTGTGGGGGCTTCCGAGGGGCAGTCAGGGCCCGCACTCAGAAGGCTGGCGTCCCAGAGCCCCGGCCCTGGGTCCACACCTGTCCCTGCTCCCCGCACATCCCTTACCACAGGGAAGAAGATGTCTGCCTCTGAGCCAGGAGCCGGGAAGGAGAACCTGGGTGCTCTGAGCTTGGGGAACGTGACAGTGAGCACGGAGTCTTCCCAGAGCTGCCGCATGTCCACCACAGAGACCTGGGATGGTACATCGGTGCTGGACACCCTCAGCATCACAGGCCCTTCTGGCAGGGAGGGCCGCAGCTCCACTCTCTTCTCTGCCATCGTGAGGTTGCACCTCTCTGCTGCAGGGGTCTGGGGCTCTGGAGGCTGCGGGATGGGTTTCTGCAGAGGCAGGGAGCCTTCCACTGGGCGAATCTGGACCTCAGAGTGGGGCTGGTCCGCTCCAGGCTTCCCCACAGCGGGGGTGTGGAGATCAAGCCTCAGAATATCTGGGTGGGATGCACTTTCAGAACCTGTCACCGCAGCCTCCGTGTTTGGGGGCTGCAGGGACACACTGGCCTCTACCTCTGACCGTGGAGCAGAGGACTCCAGGATACTGCTGGCTGCTGCTGTCTCTGCCGGTGCAGTGGCTGCCAGCACGTGCACCTGAACCACATTTTGCTCCCTGGCCCCGTTGTGCTCCTTGGATGGAGACATGCGGAGCCTTGGCTTTCTAAACCAGCGCTCTTGCGAATCAGCTGCTGGCACTGCTGTGGTAGGGGCCTCCTCTGGGCTGTCCAGGGCGGGGGCTCGGTCTGCATGTCCTGGGGATGGCTTCAGGGTGTCTTTGGGGGTGGGAGCTGACCCCTCTCCATGAGGCTGCCTGGCCGAGATGTCCCCAAGCCCAGACCCTTTGCCGTCGCCTCCCACTGCCGGGTCCTGCCTGGGATCAGGCTCACACCAGCTTGCCCCTTCCTTGGCTGGAGCAGACTGGAGATCGGGTTTGGCAAAGCCCACACTGGGCATGGGGGTCTGTGGCAGCTGGAGGGCCACATGCCCTGCTCTATGGGGTGCTTCAGGAAGGCTGGTGCTGCCCACACCACCCTCATGTCCACCCCTTTCTGTGGCTTCATAGTCACCTGCAGCTGTGCTACTAGAAAGTACAGTGTCCATGTCACCCTGCAGCCTTGGGCCAGCCTGAACCTTGGACACCTTCAGCTTGGGAAGGGCCAGTCTTGGGAGGCTGAAGCCAGCCTTTTTGGTCCTCCCCAAGTCGCCTTCCTTCCCTGGGGGCAAGACATTGTGTCCTTCCATGTGGGAGCCCTGAACCCCAGGTCGGGAGTCTTCGTGGTCCAGATCCACATCTAGGCTACCTGAGCGGTCCTCCAGGTGGCACAAGCTGTCCCCTGCTGGCCTGGCCTCCTTCTTAGGTGACCGGCTGAACAACGGCAGCTTGAAGCGATTGCGTTTGGAGGGACCCCCAGCCCATTCCCCCTCAGTATCTTCTGCAGCTGCATCTCCTGCAGACGGGATCAGGGGCTCCTCCATCGTCTGGGAAATAAGTGCAGCCCCAGGTGCCAGTGGAGAGCCTGGCAGCTGGGACACATGCACTGCGGGAGCAAAGGCACCCTGGCCCAGGGCCTGGCTAAAGGGCAGGACTGCACCCTGGTCTGCAGTGCCAGAGTCTCTGTCAGGAACCACTGTGAGCCGGACAGGAACCACGAAGCGTGGTTTGTGGAATTTAGGGAAAGTCACAGTGGGAGGCGACAGGGGCACTCTGGGAGGGGATTGGTGGCCAGTGGGGTGGGCCTGAGGAGGCTGCTCAGCCTGGGGGCCTGCAGAGGACCACAGTCCCACACAGGGAGCCATAGATAAGGACTCAGAAGCACCATGTTGGGGGACTTTAGGAGAAAACATGGGACCCTGGAACTGGGAGAGCATCTGACCCTCCAAGGGAGGAATGACTGAGGATCCCGGAACAGCACCAGTGGGGGCAGCGCTGCCAGTGCTGCGCAGAGAGGGGCCTGCGATTCCGGGTCGGGGCAGAAACACCGCTGTGTCGGAGTCTGGCATAGCAACTTTCAGACACTCCTCAGCAGACGGCTGAGGTGGAACCAAAGGGGCGCTGCACAGACATGAAATAGAAGCAGCCTCGTCTGAACTGAGAATCCCTATCCCAGAATGCGAACTGGAAAACTGAACGTTACACACCACAGAAGAAAGGATCGCCCTGTCCTCGTCGGCCACCTCACCAACCTGCTTGCTGCCGAGGGCCTGGATGTCCACTTTCACGCTGGGCAGAGGCACCTCCAACTCAGGGCCCTTCAGCTTGCCCTTGGGGCCATTCGCATCCACCTTGGGGCCCTTCACATCCACCTGGGGGCCCTTCAGGTCCACTTTGGGCATCTTAATGCTGGGCATCTGCACCTCAGGTAGGTGGCCTTTCAGGGTGGCTTCCTCGCCCACAGCACACACCTCTGCCTTGGGCACAGTGCCTGTGGGCAACTTGACAGCAACTTGGCTGGGCGGTAGGTCCACGTCGGTGGAGGGCAGCTGAGCGCTGGCCTCAGGGCTCTTCAGGTCACCCTGGATGGCTGGCAGGGCCACCTCGGCTTCCAGCTTGGGCTCAGCCACCTCTAGTGAGGCCTCGATGGACTTCACAGAGGATGACATGCCGAAGGAGGGCATCTTGAGCTTGGGCATCTTGAACTTGCTGTCCTTGGTGGCCACCTCGCCCTCCAGCTTGCCCCTAGAGGGCTGGACGTCCAGCTCCACTCTGGGCAGCGCAACCTGCAACTTGGAGCCACAAAGGTCGCCTTTGGGGCCCTTCGCATCCCCCTTGGAGCGCTTCACATCGACCTGGGGGCCTTTGAGGTCGACTTGGGGCATCTTGATGCTGGGCATCTGCATGTTGGGCAGGGGACCTTTCAGGCTGGCACCTGCACCCATAGCCGGCAGCTCCGAATCGAGCAAGGCACCGTCAGGCAGCTTCACGGCCACCTGACCAGCCGGCAGGTCCACGTTGGAGGAGGCCACCTGAGTGCTGGCCTCAGGGCTCTGCAGGTCGCCCTGGATGGCAGGCAGGGCCACCTCGGCCTCCAGCTTGGGCTCGGACACCTCTAGCGAGGCCTCAGTGGACTTGATGGGCACCGGCAGGTCAAAGGAGGGCATCTTAAATTTGGGCATCTTGAACTTGCTGTCCTTGGTGGCCATCTCTCCCTCCAGCTTGCCCCCAGGGGCCTGGATGTCCATTTCCACGCTGGGCAGCGCCACCTCCAGTTCAGAGCTGCTCAGCTTGCCTTTGGGGCCCTTCACGTCCACCTTGGGGCCCTTCAGGTCCACTTTGGGCATTTTGATGCTGGGCATCTGCACCTTGGGCAGGTGGCCTTTCAGGCCAGATGTCACTCTGGCATCGGGCAATTCTGCCTCGGGCAGGGCGACTTTGGGCACCTTGACAGCCACTTGGCCAGCTGGCAGGTCCACGTCAGAGGAGGGCAGCTGAGCGCTGGCCTCAGGGCTCTTCAGGTTGCCCTGAATGGCGGGCAGGGCCACCTTGGCCTCCAGCTTGGGCTCAGACACCTCTAAGGAGGCCTCGATGGACTTGCCAGGAGCCGAGATGCCAAAGGAAGGCATCTTGAACTTGGGCATCTTGAATTTGCTGTCCTTGGTGGCCACCTCACTCTCCAGCTTGCCCCCAGGGGCCTGGATGTCCACCTCCACGCTGGGCAGCGCCAACTCCAGCTCAGGGCCGCTCAGCTCATCCTTGGGCCCCTTTGCATCCAGGTTGGGACCCTTCACGTCCATCTGGGGGCCCTTCAGGTCTACTTTGGGCATCTTGATGCTGGGCATCTGCACCTTGGGCAGGTGGCCTTTGAGGCCGGCTGTCACGCTGGCATCAGGCAATTCCGCCTCGGGCAGGGCACCTTCAGGCAGCTTGACAGCCACTTGGCCAGCTGGCAGGTCCACGTCAGAGGAGGGCAGCTGAGCTCTAGCCTCAGGGCTCTTCAGGTCGCCCTGGACAGCGGGCAGGGCCACCTCGATCTCCTGCTTGGGCTCAGACACCTCTAGGGAGGCCGCGATGGACTTGCCGGGCAAGGACACGCCGAAGGAGGGCATCTTGAACTTGGGCATCTTGAACTTGCTGTCCTTGGTGGCCACCTCCGCCTCCAGCTTGCTTCCGGGGGCCTGGATGTCCATTTCTGCACTGGGCAGGGCCACCTCCGGTTCAGAGCCCCTCAGCTCCCCCTTGGGACCCTTCACTTCCACCTGGGGGCCCTTCAGGTCCACTTTGGGCATCTTCATGCTGGGCATCTGCATCTTGGGCAGGTGGCCTTTCAGGCTGGCACCTGCACCCATAGCCGGCAGCTCTGACTCGAGCAGGGCGCCCTCGGGCAGCTTCATGGCCACCT
>PVJX010033952.1:0-19293 GCA_004027295.1 Dolichotis patagonum
TAGCAATAAACCACTAATAGGGTGACTTAAAACAACAGAAATTTTTTCCTCAGAGTGCTCAAGGCTAAAAGTTCAAAATCAAGGTTTTGGTAGGGCAGCGTTCTCTCTGAGTCTATCCTTTCTGCATATCTTTCTTAGTGCCTGAGGATGAGTGTTGGTGATTGCCATTCTTTGATGTGTAGCCTTACCTCTGCAGTCTTTCTCTGGGATCATATGGCCTTCTCACTATGTTTTCCTGTTGGTAAGGACATTTTGGATCTAGAGCCCACCCAACTTCAGCATGACTCATCTAACTTAATTACTATAAAGTAACTGCATTAGCATAGGCATCTGCTTCTTAATAAGATCACACTCTGAGGTACCAGAGTTTAAGACTTCAATATACCTTTTAGGGGAAGCATGGTTCAACCTATCATACCTTCCCTTTGAGGCACACCCACACTTGACAAATGACCCCATTGGTTTTCAGAAGCATGATTGTAGCCTTTCTCAAATGGAATGTGAGCAGAAGAGGTAGAATTTCATCAAGAATATTGTGTTAACCATTAATGGTAACTTTTTTACCTTTTCCTAGTGGAAAAAAAACACAATCTCAGGGTAAGAAAATTGGTAGCTATACCTACTGAAATATTGCCTTTTTCAATATGTAAGATGACTTGGCTGAAGAACCAGTATATCTGGCTTTTTGCTGTTTTATTTTTATAATTTTTGTTCACCAATGTGGGCTTTATTAGTCAATGTACACAAACAGAAAAATCAGTTTAATATCTTAGCATCTTGTATTTACATTAATAAACAAAGTGATGAGGGTGATGATCGTGCTAATGACATTCAACATTCTTGTGTGTAGTCATCTGAGGCTCTCCTTGAATGTTTTAAGTGCAAAGCCTTATATAATATTTTTAAGCAAGGTATTTGCTTTCTTTATTAACTTCTTCATTTTGAAATAACTTTAGCTTTCCAGAGAGGTTGTAAAATTATAGAGGCTCCATCTGTTCTTTTTTTCACTTCCTTAAATGTTAGTAGTTTATACATCTTTAGTAAAATCCAAGACCAGAAAATTAACCTTGACTAGCACTATTAACTAAATTACAAAATATATTTATATTCCTATTTCACTAATTATGTCACTGAGGTCCTTTTCCCAATCCACAATCCTGTCCAGTGTCCTAGATTACATTTGGCAGGTTACTTGTTATATTTTTCAGCCTTCTTTTTTTATGTCCTTGGCACTTAAGAGGGGTATCAAACAGTTATTTCATCAAGCTTTCTGATATTTTGGATACCAGAGCTGGTGTTTTTCAGATTTCTCCATGCTATTATCCTTGGGTGGAACTCACTACACTATTCCCATATGTAGGAAGTTCAAGATTTGATCACATTCCACAAAGGTTGAGAAAACACACAAATTATTTGGAATTCTACACACGAACTTTGTCTCTTCCATGCATTTAATAATCCAGTCATTTTTTTATGTGGATACGGGCTCCTGGATATTTATTTTATACTATAGGTTATAATCCATTGATGCCTCATTTTGTTGCTCACACTTCTCCAGTTAGACATAGAGGCTGTTGGCTTCTGCATGATTTGACAAACACCCATCAAAATAGCTTTTACTCTTGCTGCTACTGTATGTTTTAGCACTTATTTACTGACAATTCAAGATGCTCTGGTTCATCTTGTGTATTTTCTGTCCTATTCTGTGAATCAACCATTTCACTAAGTAGCTCTGATTCTTTTTTTAAGACATTAAAAGCCAAGATCTAGTTGCTAAATGTGCTAGTCATAAAAGAATTACCACTGACTTTAGGCTGTCTTAGTGGAAAGAGCAAGAAAATATATATTTGCAGACATACATATCTAAAAATATTTTATAGGTAATCTTCAAGCTGAGCAGGAAATTTTGTAATAATTTCCTACTCTCATGCAATACTATATCTATAATTCTTTCTTACTCTTCATACATTTCTTTTAAAATTGACTGAAACTTGCCCCTTCATGCTCTAGGTTATTAAGAAGAATGAAAAAACTGTGTGTTACCAAGGTAACCTATAAAATAATTTGTACTGCTATCAAATGATACAGTCTGTATTAGTAAACACAAATTTTACCCAGGTGCAGAGATAAGAGTGATCTTATATAGAATTCTATGAACGATTTTTTTCTGTTTTAGCTCATCTGGTCCTAGCCACTTCGTAAGGTAGTGATAAAGACTCAGAGCCCAATAAAAAGGAGAATAAATAAGTTGATTAAACATAGATGAAAATAGAAGAGTATTTCAAAGAATTTTTGGTGGAAGAGGAAGCAATTCTACAGCAACTTAAAAAATCAAAGGAACCAGTTTCTTCTTTCAGTCAATCCAATTGCCTATAGCTCTGACACCTAGTGATATCAGCTTTTCTACTTGAATTAGACATTTTTGAGGTGTTCTTAAACTTATTTTTAAGACTATGCATTCTTATTTTTTGAGTGCTTACTACATGCTAGGAATTTAAAACCTTACAAGTGTTGTATTATTTTAACACTGACAAGGATGACATGAGCTAGGAACTATTATTTTTCCAATTAAAAGGAAGAAAAACTGAGACAGAGAAGTATTAACTCGCTTACTTTTCACAGAATGGTAAGTTATAAACATAAGATTAAACACAGAAATTCAGACTCCTGGATATCATTTTGATTGTTAACTGTACCTACACCTTTCTGGTCACTGGGACAAAATATCAGCTACAATTTAAGGAGAAGAGGTTTCTTTTGCCCCACATTTTCAGAAAGTGTAGTCCATGGCTGTCTGGCTCCAAGGAATAACTAACATGGTGGATGTATCTAGGGAAGAAGGTGCTCAAGCCATAATGGCTGGGAAACATAAGGCAAAGGGCCAGAGAGAGCTACACCCTTCAAAACCATGTCCTCTGTGGCTCACCTCTGCTAACGGAGCTTACCTCTTAGCAACACATTCAGTTATCAATTTATCAATGACTTAAGTCACTGTGAGCATGGTACCCCCACATTCCAACCACCTTCCCAAAAACTCGCCTCTGAAACATTTGAGGCTTTTGGAGAACATTCTAGTTCTACACAGTAACATTAACTTAAAATAGTAACTTTCATGATCTAACTTTGGGGTCTAGACTCCTTTTTCAAAGTAGTGGTTTTTGAGAACCATCCAATTTAAGTGATAATCTGATCTAAGAGGGAAATGTGCTCCTATTGTTTTATTTATTTTTTATTGATATCTGTTTGTAGTGCACAATACTTACATTCATGTAAGCTTCTTCCAAGCTTTAGCTGTGATGAGTTGAGTGACTGTTAAGAGGGGTATGCATGTACACTGATGTATGTCGAGTGGTACAACCACCATGGAAATCAGTATGAAGATTCCTCCAAAAAGTAAAACTATAAATTCCATTTGGCCCAACTATTCCCTGTCTAGGTATCTTCCTAAAAGAGTTAAAGACATCATACTACAGTGAGTTCCTGTTCTGACTTACCCACTTAAATTCATACACACACACACACACACACACACAACTTTTTTGTTATTTTTTGGGGGGGAAAGATGATTGTGTTTTGCTCCTGGATTTTTTTCATCTTTAAAAGTGGCACAGATTAAAGGTTTTAACTTATATCCATTTAAGAGTACTAGAGCAAGAATTATTCCATCCAAAGCCTTGTGTGTCCTTGAGTTAGTCACTTAAAATTTCCATGCTTCAATTGCCTTTCCCTAAGGCGAGGTAATTCTGTTCACCTTGCAGGTAATTTTGAAGATTATATGGCATTTGAATGCTAAAGATTTTTGTAAATAAATGCTGCTACTGATAGCTGATTTGCCTTTTCTACTATCTTTTTGCCACTCTTTAAATAATGAGATTGCCTTGGCCTTCCTTGGCAGGGATATATATATATATATATATATATATATATATATATATATATATATGCTAAGTTTTTTGCATATTAACTTCCTCAAAGAAATAAGTATGTTTTGGAAAGTGGAAAAAAATGAGGCCAAAAGGTCATACAGGAGAATTAGAAACAGGAGCAGTTCTAACTCAGAGTCTAAATTCACTTTCTTTAGATTATAATGGCCAAATTTTCCTCCCTCTGTGCTTTTTCTTTCATTTTATCACAATAGTATTTAGGAACAAAGAAGGAAAAAAAATGAAACCAAAAATTAATTCAACTATCAGCTCAATGAGGTCTTTTTTTCATCAATTTTCAATTCCTACTTCTATGTTTACACATAAAAAGTATAAATTGGTAAGAATTTAGACTTCTACAGGTCTTTGTTATTGTAAAACATTCGTGATGCTTGTTTTTCAATATGATTTAAGACAAGTTAAGCAGATAGAACCATTTCTGTTTTACAGATAAGGAACAGAGGTACAAAGAAACTTGAAAGCACAAACCATAGGCTTAAGGTTCACAGGTGGTTAAAGAGCTAGAGTGAAAAAGAAGAAGATCCTCTAAGATGTATCAGAATATTTTCACCTCAATTGTTACTGATCACTGCATGTTAAGAATTATTTAATTGTTTTCAAACTTTGACTTGAAAACTGATGACATGTGAACCCACCAGCCTCTTTGATATAATAAGGTATGTAGCACCCACAGGATGCACAATTTTTTATTTTAGTTGGCTAATTTAAGGCTATTTGAGATGCTATCCAATTTGGGAAGTGACAGAAATGGGCCCCAAGTATCTGCCAGAAATATCATGGAGAGAAGAGAATTCTGAAGGGAGTGATTTTTAGTATGTGATAGATAATCATTATGCTCACATACAATTGAGTATTTGCATGTGTTATTTGGTAGTTAGCATACATAGCTGATGTCTGACATGTGTAATTTGCTCATTTGCTCTGCTGCTCTATTGATTGACAATCCCAAATGTATCATTGAATTCCACCAGTCCCTGCAGAGCTATGCCTGTGGTTTATATATTCCTTAGCCAAATTCATTGTATGATAAAGGTGATTTTAGAATTTTGGAATCATCTCTGACTTATGAGAGCCTCATGGAGATGACACACTCCACTTTGTTAAGATCTGGATACATGATAAGTCATGGCAATTAGACGTGCATGGTAGTAGTCAGGAAACCATGAGAGTTTACAGTTAACAACTATACCCTGTTAGAATTACACAGCCCTAGAAGTTTTTATTTTACATGACAACAAATCATCATTATGCACTCTCTCTGTGGAACACGTATCAGTACTTTACCCCAAAACACTGATGAATGCAAAATGAAGTAACATGCTGTATAGGCTAGGACAAGTACAAACACCTCCATGGGGTACTATAATATATATGACTCTGGTAGTAGGAAAAAAATAAGGATTGAGATGATGGTGTCTTTCAAGGCAAGTTGCCTGATTAGCCTTCAAGAAATCTACTAGCCTGAAAGGACTATCAAAGTAGAGGTCTAATCAATTAGAGGTCTAGTCAGTTAGAAGTCTAAATAATATCCTTCAGTTTTGCAGATCTAGAAACTTGAGACTGTCCATGAACCTGAGTTTCATTGATTCAGGGAGATTCATTCATATTGAATAAGGCCACAAAAGACTAAATTATACTTAAATGAAAACTAGTTAACTTTTTGCATAAATAAGGCTTGGTGTTATATCAGTGGTGAATTCCTCCATGATTTACTAGTGTTGGAAAATAATAAAGGTTAATTATATGAGCAGAAAATTAATAATTATTTTGTGTGATACATTTTTTGATAACTAGGATACTAATAAATTAATTTATAACTCTTTCTTGATTAAAACTTGAGTGTCCTTTTAAACTGGGTAAATTTTTTATTATTTACTCAGTTCTTTTAATTTTATTTAACATTGAGTCTTGATCTAAATTTTTTTCTTTCCATTTAATCACTTTTATATCATTATTAGTGTTATATTCCAGTTGTGACTCATCTAAGATTATTTTATAGTTAATTTTTGACAAATTATAATTATTTTCATGTTAAAAGCATTATATGAAAATCTTATTGTTTCATTCAAAGCTTGGAAATCTTTAGGAAGGATTGGAGTCAGTAGGAGTAGATGGAAAAGTTGAAATTCCTTTCAAAGTTCCCCAATAATTTTGAAAATATATACAATGTCATAAAAGAGAACTGTAGGTACTAACAAATAATGTGGATGAAGACTTTAAGAAGATTGACCTGGAATAAACAATTAAGAATGTAATCAAGAGTTATAAAGACTAATTGGGTGAACACTCTAGAATGAAAATAACAATGTAAGATTCAACCCGGAGTGTAGAACTTTGGTAAGCTCTTATCTAGGTAAGAGTGAAGTAGTCTTTTTAAGGTCCTAAAACATATGAGTACTGATTCTATTTTCAGGCCCGTTCTAGCTCTCAGACACCCAGAAGTGAATAGCAGAGGAAAGTTTTCTGTTATACAAACTAGAAGAGAATACAGATATCAAACATTTTGAAAATATTTATTTTATAATCGTAAGTGTCAAGGTATTATCAAATAGAAGGTCAGGACTCCACAGGAGAGTCTCACTGTGGAATTAAACAGAATCCATGGGGTTCTGGGCTTGGAAGCAATTTCCTGGTATAATAGAATAAAACATTCATTTGCTTGTAATTATGAATCTGCAGCTATCACAGGGAAGATTAGAGTGATGAAAAAGCTCAGATATTAGTTGTTTACCATATGCACAGTTGCTGAGTCTTCCTTTTAGCTTTATTTACTTTAATTCCAATAGCATAAGTTGATGTCCTTGGACAAACATTTCTGAGACTCAGGAAATGTGCAGAGGAGTCTGAGTGATAACTTGTCTCCTTGAGAATCCAGACTATACCTAACTCAAGTGCATTTAGTCAATGATCCAGAGCTTGTCACTGATTCCTAATGCTCACTTTGAAATTTCTCTACTATTTAAAGTGTCCTGTACATGAATATGGAAGACTGAGCACTAATGAACTGCACCTGGAAACAATGAAACTGGGGGAGGAGCACACATCACATGGAACCTATGATCTTGGCCCCAATTCATTCATTCTGAAAACTGCCATTAACGTCAAAATGTGCGGCCAAGATTATAGTGGGAGTCCAGAGAAAGCAGTGTTAACAAACCATTTCTTCTTTCTTCCCCTGGGATTTGAAATGTCACCCTAGTCCTGAGATGCAATAGAGGATTTTAAAGTACATTCAGGTGTATGATTCTTTCTATTAACATTCTAATTATTATCATTATTCACTTTGTATTAGCTTTTCACCTTGAGCTAATGTGACATTTCAATGCTATGGAAAATCAATGAGGCAGAAGTTTCTCATGCTACCACAAACAATTACTGTTGATTTAAGTACAATGACTAAATACCACATAGACAAAGTAGATAAAGGGATTAAAATCACACACATATATGCCGTCCATTACTGAGAAACTTTTAAGTGTTTTTCAAAATTAGTATTTTCTGCTGGGAAGAATAGATTACCTTACTGAATGACCGTAACCTGAACTGAAACTTGCTTTCTGTATAATTAGCAATGTCCTCACTTCTAATAATGATACCAAAGTTTGGATTTAATTAGACTCTAATTACAGTTTTAAATTGTCTCCTGCCTTAGACTTTGCATTCTTTGCCATATCATTCTATTTTTCCCCTTTTTCTATTTTCATTCTGATATCAAGACTACAATTCCTAGCAAGATAGCCACAAAACTTTTAATAAACTATGTAGTCCTAACAAGAAATCAAGAGGTTTCCCAAGAAACTTCATTAAACATTAATTTGATGTAATAGAAAGTGGTGGCCTACTTTTCAACTACAGTTTCAAGTTCTCCTGGGAAACAGTTAGCCCATGATTCCAGGCAATTAGCTACAGTCACGTGACTGAGTCCTAGTCATGAGAATTGTGACAAGTAGCTCAGCTGGCCTATAAAGTCTTTTGCAGGATATCCATTCTGTTACTTCCTCCGTTTGCTAACTGGATGGAGATGGCCAAGTCATGCTGAAAATTGTGTAGTGTCCACACCTCTGCAAGGCTTTGTTCATTCCTCTTGGCCCTATGGGGTTTTCATTATAGGAATGAGAGACAGGCTGTAGAGATGTGAGTTCCATTTGTGATAGAAGTTATTATTACTTTATCTCAAATGTTTGATTATATGTCCTATGACAAAGACCATGGCCATTAGCAAGTGTTCTGCTATACTGCTGTATCAAGTGAAATTTTCCAACCAGTGATACATCCCATCTGTGTGCATATCTGTGTATTTTTGTGCATATATGTTTATGTTCTGCATGTATGAATGTACACTCATATGTGTACATATCTGTGTATATATAAAAATAGTTTTTTTTTCTTTTTAAGTAATTGGCTTAAACAATTGTCGAAGCTGGTGAGACAAAATCTGTGAGACAGTTCTGCAGGTTGGAGATTACCAAGCGGGGGGTCCTGCCACAACCTTAAAGTAGAATTTCGCCCCTAGAAAAATCTCACTGTGCACTTAAGGTCTTTCACCTGATTGTATAAGGCTCTCTCACACAATCGAAGTAATCTCCTTTACTTCAGTTCAGTTGATTACAGGTGGTAAATTGCATCTGCAACATATATTCACAGCAACTTCTAGATCAGTGTTTGATTGAATGACTAGGCTGTATAGTCTGGACAGAATGATGCATCGAACTGATGATCATATCCTGGCTTAGGAAGCCCTCTTTATTTAAAAGCAGACATTCTTGAAATTACAGGAGACCTTCTAATAATTTAATTGAAATGTCTCACCTGAAAGCTTTTCTGAAAGTATATCATTTTTCTATCAGAGAAATCTATACACAGGAGTCACGGCGTAAGACCTACACTGGTCAGCCAGAAACTGTAAAGGTGAAGAAAGCTGAGGGGAATATTAGAAATGGCAGGGCCAAAGAAAAACTGGAGTAGGTGATCAATTTCAAAAGTTTTACAACATTGTGCAGAAAAAACTCCAAATGATCTGTAGGTTGGCTGCTGATACTCTAATTTCTAAATAGAACATGTCTGGTTTTCTTTTCCCTGAAAGTATTGATACTATTGGGATCTGATGGTTCCATTGGGATTGGTGACCCAGGTGATCCATGGTAACCTTTGATCCGGAAACATGGACAGCACGGAGAAATAGGAAAGTGTTTTTTCTCCATATAAAAGTTGTAATTTGGGTGTGTATAAATGTGGTATCTTAAGGTAGCAAGGGAAAACAGGTCCTTAATTTCCACAGTCTCAGTCTTAGGAATTATAAAATGACTTCAAATTAGTGTTTCAAATCAAGTATGATTTGACTTCAAACCAAGTATGCAAATCAAATTATGGAATTAGAATGAAACGGGGTGTATTCAGTGCCTGCCTTGTTATTTGTTTGTTCTGTGAACATGAACATATCCCAAAATATTTAGCATTTAAGTTTTCTTATCTGTCAGTGAAACAGATGAATTGTTTGGGTTCCTACTACGAGGATCATAACATATTCTAATAACATTGCTTTAACATAGGCGAATTTTGTCATGTCTTCTCTGAGTAGAGTTACATGTTCCTATGCATTTCTTGGTTGTAGCAAAGTATATGAAACTCTTTCAGAGTTTGCCCACCCTGATGCATAACAGAAAGTGTAGTAGCAACTGCTACTGTTTACTGAGTGTGGTTAAGTCCCTGGAACTTAATGTACAATGTTATCTAGTCATCAGAGTACTATAGCAAGTGTCAGATTACTTAAATGAAGATGTAGTAAGTTATAATAATTGTTGAGGTTGCACAGTTAAAAATTGCCAATGCTAGCATTCAAAACCAGGTCCCATGACTCTAGGATCCCTCTGCCATCCCGCATGGTTTCCTGGGCCTGCACCTGAGACTGCATGCAGCACTGCTGCTTCCATGTTTATCTTCTCATCCCATCTCTCTCTCCTCCGGTGTCCCTATCTGTCTCCATGTTTCTCCTTATTCTCCTCCCCGCTCTCCCCTACAAGTCCTATTGAATTTTCCTACTGATTAATAAAGAGGGTTGAGCTTCTCCACTGTGAATAAAGCTTCTCTTTAGACATTTCTCAGGGGTCACGGTGAAGTTTAGGGTTTGTAAAAAGAGTCAAGTGGCAGCATATGGACAGAAGCCATTCTCTTCTCCTAAGGCTTTGTAGTTACTTGTTTAGGCAATTTAGAGAAAAAGGGAAGAGTTGAAATGAAACACAGTAAAATAGAAAAGCAGAGAGATTACTTCTGAAAGATAGTTAAATTGCCTGGGTCAGTGTCCTCTATGGAAGAGCTAATGGAATATTCCCTGAGAAATATTGTTCCCTTTCTTCCAATTAAAAAGTTCTTTCAGGACCATAAACAGACTTTGTTTCCCCACCAGGCTTACCTCTTCTGGTCCTTTCCTCATTTCTCATAAGATACTTGCTCCTTCTAGGGTTCATATATGGCTGCAGTGATGCCTTTGTTCATTTCTTTTTAGTAAATGTTTTTGCAATTGAATTCTTCAGGTTGCTTCTGCATTATTGCTAAGGGCTCTGTCCTAGAACTCCTGTGTTTGCTGGGTAGCAATCTTTTATCTGAAACAACCTCTGTTATTCCAGGTATGAAGTATTCTAAATAACAATCAAGTATCCAAATTTCACCAATTTGGATGGTTATTCTTTTCCCCTAAGTCACAGAAATCTAAACCTATACCCGTCATGATTGTAAGGCATTAGCTATCTTCACCAAGTTCTCAACTGCTTGTGTCACTAAGAATTCTGGAGAATGCTTACCTGATGAAAAACTGTCCTAATTATCACTGTCCACACTAGCCTAGGTGTACCTTAGGAGGGCTTGTGCATTACAATTCCTGCATTCTGTAATACAGGATATGCTTATCCTTGCACAAGCAATGGTTTCCTATTGCTGCTGCAGCCAATTACTATCAACTTTGCTGCTTAAAGCAGCACACATTTACTATCTTACAGTTCTGTAGGTCAGAACCCAAGTACAGATCTTAGCAAACGAAAATCAGGTTCTCAGTCAGACTCTGTTCTTTTCTAGAGTCTCTAGAGAAGAATTATTTTTCTGCTCAATAGGATTGTTGGCAGAATTCAGTTCTTGCTATTGTAGAGCAGATATCTCCAATGTCTTGCTGGATGTCACCCAAGACTACCACCATTCTTTGCCTGTGATCTTTTCCTTCTGTCTTCTAAGAGAACAGCCAGTCCTTCTTGTATGGAATCTGTCTGAACTACTCATGTCTTCCCATTGCACTTTTAAGAACTCGGTGATTGGAACCCAGCATAGCAGTGGACACACGTAATCCTAGCACCCTGGGAGGAGGCTGGGGAATTCCAAATTAGAGGCCAGCCTGGGCAATTTAGCAGTTTAGTGAGACTCTGTCTCAAATCTCTCTGTCTCTGTCTCTCTGTCTCTCTGTCTCTCTCTCTCTCTCTCTCTCTCTCTCTCTCTCGGGCTGAGGATGTAGCTCACCAGGAACGCTCTGAATACTCGAGCAATAAACAAACTACATTATTCTGTGCAACTTATCTGTATATTATTTCAGATTTATGTCTTTTGCATCTTCCCTTGATAAAATTATCAAGACCATCAAGGGGTTCAGCAGGGTCACATCATTAGTATAAATTCAGGTATGATTAAAAGAGGCTCGTTATGTACAGCATAAATGTTCCCATTACCTCTCTCCCTCAGGAAATTCTAAAGGTTTCAGGATGTCTTTGCCAGAAACTGCTGATAAGGATCAGTATTTATCTATTTGCTTTTATTTATTTATTATATCACAATATTTCAGGCACCTGTTACATAGCTATTACCTTAATGCTGGCTAGGCAATAAGCTTTTGCTAAGTCTAACCTTTTAGAAGAGTATTCTTATGTTCAATTTATTTTCCTTATCTCAATGCACTCATTTGGTCAGAAGCTTGAGCTCACTGAAAAATCCCTGGGACAAATCCGCATTACAACCCACTGTAGGATAGTACAGATGATGCAAAATTGAATTTGAGTCCTGACTCTGCAAATTTTGGGGGGCAGACTTTTGGGTATGATGTAAGATGGCCCTCTGACAGAAAAAGTTTTCCTGAAACTAGTATTTATCAAAACATTGCTATATTAAGCTCTGCACTACAGCTATCGTAGGGTCCCATTCATTATCCTATTGTGTTCCATTGACATTCTCTGGGCCTCTTTAACTTTAGAATAGGATTGCGAATAACAGTACCATTCTTTCTGGTGATGGCAGTTGAGGTGGCTTCAGTGCAATACATCATGAATGGGAAAATAATTCTCTAAAGGCAAATCACTACACAAGTGATTGCAACACTCAAAGCCGAATGTTAAAGACTACATTAACAGATGTAAGTAACACACACAATTCAAGCTTAGATAGAAGAAATTCCAACCGGGTAGGTAGGCTGCAGGCATGGCATAGAACACAGAGTTCTCATCAAAGAGATGGATTCTGACTTTTCTATCTTCTGTCCTTATCATTAGCTTGATCTAAAGAATTTCATTTATGATGTTAAACTAATCTGTAAAAGAAATTGTGCCTAACAGCATTCCTCTTCCTCCTCCTTTTTCTTCTTTTTGCATATCCATCAAGATAAAAAAGTGAGAGACTTTTCTGTTGAGAACCGTATAAACATCATATTGTCTCTCTAGTGTAAAAGTCTGAAAGAGTAAATAAGATCCAAAATGTAGATATTTTGAAAGTGAAAAAGGAAGAAACTACTCAAAGAACAACTGGGATGGGGAAAAGAAAGAAAATACTTTATATACATACACATATAAGATAAATAATTACATTACTAATTTCTATTAGTCCATCAAAAAGAATGGTTTGTGCTTCCATTGTTTGATCATTTTGTTATGCCTGTATCTTGTAATCGATTGTCATCTACTTTGACAATAACAATACACAATACATTAACCATTGTTGATTTCCTATTATTTTGTTTTGAAATTAGGTATATCATTTTTATTCTTTTCCCATTTTAAAATTTTAAAAAAGAAACTGTATAGAGACATATTCCATTAGTTTGGTTGGTTCAATTTATGCCTCAGAAGCACAATTGGAAGACAAAATATTACTTTAAGAACACAATTCACTCATTAACTCAGAATAACTACAATTAGGGCCACTTCCCCTCATAAGGGCAGGAGTCACATGAACAAAGCCAGAATTCTGTCTGGGGGAACACAGATTCTGGGTCCAAGGCCACTGTTACAATACATCTGTGCTTCACTTTCCATATCTCTTCTGTGTTCCTTCTTCTCCAAAGAAAACTTACTGCTCGTGATCCTTGACTAAAGCATAGGACATTCGTTTTGTCCTTTTTAGTAATGAGTTTCTCTAATGCACCTTTTACAGAGATAGAATGTCTGAACCTGAGAACAGATCATGTAGATGTAAATTTTTGTTTGCTTTATGTCCCCACTATGTGTTGCATTATCTATAAAGATGGTCAACCATTTATTTTCCATACACATGCATATTTGTTATACTATTGTTGCTGCTACTCATCCTTAGAAGAGGTGGAACTGATCTCCCCTCCTTGTAAGTCTAGGCTGTCTTTGATTTTGCTTAAACCAGTAAATTGCTAAACCAAAGGTGCAAGGATTTTGAACTTAACCCTCGAAACATATAAGTGACTTTATCTTGGATTACTGTCATGCAACAAAGCCTGGGCCAGCCTTGACCATGAGATACAAAAAAGGTCAGGTTAGCAATGGGAACAAACAAATAAATCTGTGATTGTCATTTCAAGGCACTGTGTAGGAGAATTTTCCTACACAGAAATAGACCATTGGTATGCAAACTATAGATCTGATCATTTGATAAGAGGGATTATCAGCATGCATACTTCTTTAAACTATACAGCACATTATACTTAATAGTCTGCCTGTATTTTGTAAAAGGAAACATGATTTTAAAGTGTTTATAAAGTTAGAGGTAATAAAGTAGAGGGAAGGAGTAGAGAATCTAGACTTCTTCATTTGTTGATTTGAATATGGGATAACATTCAAAATTTTAAAAAATGTTAACTGACTCTAAAAGAAACATGAAAAGCAACTTAAATTTCTTGCCAGTGATAGAGCTATTTGATATAAGATAAATATACATATAAGTGACTTGTATGTAATTCTTTCTGGGAAAATATAATTGAAGAAACCACAATACTACAAATAAAAAAAATGACTTAACTTGGTACTCCAATAAATATATGTCTCCAGCTGCCATTTGGGCATCCTGTACCATTTCCAATCTTCATTTTTTTTGAGACAAAGTCCCACTATACAGTCCAGACTGGTTTTTAACTCACTATATAACCCAGACTAGCCTCAGCCTCCTGAGTGCTGGAATTGCAGGTATATATCACCAAGTCTCAACTTAATATTTTAAAACAATTTTACAAACAATTTTTAGAACTAAAATAACAAAAGAAAATAACATTATTAGAATCTTAATAAGGATTTAAATATAGCAAACTTCTTAATGCTATCACATGGCCTTTTAGCAAGAAGACAGGGTCTAGTACTTGGCACAGAATATTACATGTCGAGTGGTGAATGACCGTTACCCTTTTTTACCTTCAGAAATATATTGCTTATTTACCAAATCTTGAATTTGACAGATTAATCTAAAATACTGTCAACTGAAACTTAAGGTCTGAAATTTCACTTATGCAATCAATTTCGCTATCATAATTACACTGCACAGTGATGCTGTTTCTTGGCATTCATTTGAATTGTTTAATAACTTGGACGCATTTTTCTTTATCAATTTTATTTTCTTTGCTGTTATAAAAAATAGAAAATTCAATATTCTCAACAGTGTTTATTACAAGCCCAAAATAGACTATAATGAAAGACTCTAGTCTTTTTTTCCCAATGTTTGAATGAATAGTACCTTGTGCAGTCATTAAGACAACCAGAAGATGATGTAATATCAGTAATTTATTCACTAGTATGTCATTTTGATAATCAATTCCATGAAATTTTATTCTTTTGTTAGATCATGAGAGTAATTGATAAGAAATGTGAGTAAAGATGAAATAATAAGACAGCAAAAGGACAAGTCCAATCTAACAACATGTTTTAGATTTTTAAAAGTAGCTCTGAATAGCAGTTGCAAGCTAAAATATATTTTAGGGAGTTTTGCATATTTTTGACAAATTTGCTCTCTTTTCTTCCCAGTAGCTTATTTTCAGGAACCTGTTGATTGAGTGCATTTCTGGATTCATTTGCATTTTAAATGCATTCATTTAATATCTATTTTCCCTCTTTCCTCTTCCCTTTCATGCCTATCTCTCCCTTTTTGTTTGCAATTAGTTGTATTTTACAATGGCAAGATTCAACAATGAGAAAAACTGAAGGATTTTACAGGCTTCTAAACTTTTCCTTCAACTATTAATCTACCTTCGAATCAGAATGACTCCATAGGAAGAAATTTAAAACACTAATAGTAAGTGTTCTATTCTAAATACTCCACTTAATTGCCTTTTAAGAAATGTAACATCTCTCCATATTAAATGATAGATTAAGAACTCAGAGATCCCTTTTCTTTCATTCAAGCACTGAAGCAGCACAATTGTGCAGTTAGGAGTGACATCCTTGACTGCCTGGATCCATTAGGGGACTTATTTATTTATTTTTCATTAAGAAAGGCTCCTTGACTCCTGGAGATGTTCTATGAATTATTTTTGTTTGAATAAGGAGAAGTAGAGTTTCATTTCTTAGAGGAGCTATTCTAGATTGGTTTCAGATTTAACGGAATGAGCTGATTGAGTGCAAGTGGAGAACTGAGTAGCTCTAGCCAGTAGTCATTATGGAGATATTGGAGTAGAGACCATAGTAAGTTAGATAGCAAGCTAAAAGCCAGCACAAAATGAATTCTAATCCCATTCAAAATAGGAAGGACATGCATGTTGAGCCAGGAACTGATATAGAAAGAAACCATGAAATCAAAATCTCTTGCCTTATGTGATGAGTTCTCAATCAGGAACACACAAATTTAAAAAAAAAAACCGACATGAGCTGACAATGCTTGATATGGACACTCCATATTCCAAATATTGAACAGATCAATTTAATCCAGATGACTAGAGCACAGCTTCAGTGTATGTGTGTTCTGTGATATTAAGAACAAGAAGGAGCTTTCTGGGCACCGCAAAATATTCCTGCACAGAAGAAATGGAAGGATAAATATCACAAAGGCCTGGAGGGCACCATGCATTTAAGCAAAAGTGGGTCCTATAAAGTGGTTTGTACATGGGACATGTGACACACATGTGACCATTTATTCCTGGATGTATGTCTTGTGTCCATTCCCCACAACTATTTGGAATCAGTTAATCTCAGAAGGCATCCATAAGGACCAAAATGATAGGTACCATTGTTTTCTGGGAGTTAAGGAATAACATATGGTGTTGGTCATAAATATCAGTAATATCATCCATTGAACACCCTTTCTGTTACTTAGGACAGAACCCAGTTTCTTCCTGGTTTTCTTACTCTCTCATATGTGAACTCAAGATCCAGATGCCTTTCTAAAAAGTCTCTAATTGTGTCCTTCTAAGGTATCTGATCAGTAATGCTCAAGGACTCCTTGAAGGAGTCCTCCAGGACTCTCCTAAGAAGAAAGGATATAGGGGAACAATGTGTGCTTTTGGAGATACTGGCAAGTTGCACATATAACCCATGAAACTGAAGTCAGATCAAGAGAGCACAATGTGTGGTCTCCACCCAGACTTTCCAGACGCACGGAAACTTGGGATTATGGCATTGCTTCTCAGCTTACCTGGGTAGAAGTATTGTTAACAGCACAAAAGGAGATAAAATTATTTCCATAATGAAATATGTATCTTACAAGACAAGGCCTTTGGATTTCATCCATAAAGATATTTTTTTTTCAGAACCAGAAATTGAACTCAGGACCTCGCACTTGCTAGACAGGTGCTATGCTACTGGAGTATGCCCAGCTCTACAAGGAAATTTTCCTGACCAATAATTTCTGACGGCAACTGCAGATAATGTAGCAGGTTGCTAAGGAATGTTTTTGATTCTTTTTTATTGTGATGAAATATTTTGGTTAATACATCCCAAGTACCCAATGCCTTTCCTCAGTACACTTTTGATAGAATGAATGAAACACACTGCATGCACAGAAAATTCGCATGCTAAATTATATGTTCTATGATGTCAATAATTATTGTGGGCTAAACTGAAAAATACGTCAATTCGTCCCAACCCAGGATGCATGATCTTTTGCAGGACAGTTTTTTGCTCCTACTGAGAAAGATGAAGTCTGCTTCTTTAGCTGCTTCAATCTAGGCTGCTCTTTTGACTTGGCTTGCCTAATGGGGTACAGAGAATGTAACAATTTAAGAGTTCTCAGTGTAGGCCTCAAGCTGTCTTGTCTCTTATGCTGTTAGTTTCTAAGAATGAAGATCAGAAGCCCAGTGTAGTTTCCTGGAAAAGCAGTGACCACATGGGAGTGAGACTGTCTTAAAATATTCAGTCTAGGTTCACTCCCCTGGTAGTTGATAACCACTTAAGTAACTCCAGGCAGAATCAGCTGAAAGACTATCTATATATGTCAAGCTCAAACTGATATTCCACTGATACATGAGTAAGTAAAATGTGTCTTTCATACTGTAAAGCTATAGTAGTGGTTTGCTACATCACTGTGTAGAACTGATCTAAATTATCTTTATATGTTTTTTGTATTTCTAGAACACAATTAATTGCCTGATACATAATTATTGCTCCAGTTTTTATTTATTGACTATAGAGTTAGCTTCTTACAGGAATTGCACATGATAAATGTTGCTATTTTCATTTTTTAGATAAAAAGAAAATAAAATTAGTAAAGTAAATGACAATGCTTATGATATGTACAAGGAAGTTTAAATTGAGAAGAATTTTGTACCACAGCTATTTCCAAAGGCATGATTAATAGGGAGATAAATTATCTAAGAGTTGGTTTTAACATGGAATTTTATTAATATTCGTAAGATTGAAGAGAGGAAAAATACTGCACAGGAGATAGAGAGAGAAAGAGAGAGAGAGAGCAAGAGAGACAAAGAGAGACAGAGACAAGAGAGACAGAGACAGAACAGAGGCATACAGAGACAGAGGCAGAGACAGAGACAGAGTGAGTTGCCTGGTTGCAGGGGTTAGTGACTGGTAGAATGACAAGCACAGGAGATACACTGCAGAAATGAATGCCATAATTTCTCTTGCCTCTCCTACAATATCTTTCTAATGCTTCTTGATGGACAAACCTATTCAAAAGCAAAACTATGAAGAAAATATGTTGAAAAACCATACAGGCAGCCCACCAGACACAGAATGGGACTGAAAAACATGATTGTTGGGTTTGGAGCAGAATTGGCAAATATGGGACCCTATGGCTGAGACCGTTGTCTCCTGGGACTCTGGGTCTGATAACTTCAAAGACTATATGGCATACATTTCATTGTTTGGGTTTAGGTACTGCATTTCCAGCCTATCAGTACTGATCTCTACCTCCTCCCTCCTAAATGTGTCACAAGAGTAATTGCCTAAAGCCTGTCATTATGGTACAGAGGTAATTCTGTACTCATTAACAATTTAATTAGTCAGGGAGTAGGGCAGGAGGGTGGAACACGCTTGCCACGATGAATAGAAAGCCATTCTATTCATACACTTTTTGTATGATATTTGCATGCTGGGTGTTCTGAGGAAGACTGTTCCTCATGATTGGAAAATAAATTCTTCCTTAATTTGATTCTGTTGGTTTCATTCTTCTAAAATTAGAAAAGGTGGTTGCCACAAGGTTGCAGAAAAGAGCAAGGAAAAAAATAATTCTGATACTGTTCACTTCCCTCTTGATTGTCAATTTTATTTCAGAAAATGACAGTGGAAGCAGAGTGAATGTCAACCAAAGAAATTGTTCACACAAGCACACAGAGAAATTCAAAATTCCTGTTTGAAAGTGTCGGCAGTGTGGCATAGCAAAAGAAGTACCAGGGTTGGAGATGTGGTACCACCCTTTCTGCTGAGAGGTGTGCCACCATGCTCTATTGATACAATCCCTATGAGTCCATCTTGTTCCAGACCAATTTAACACAGGGTTAATAATATTTCTATGACTAGCACACTAATGGATATAGAGCCCTTTTTCTTTGTAAGGTATTTTTCTACTCAACACATGCAAATATTTTGCACATCTTCTAAAAAACCATCAAATAACTAAACATGTGGTTTTGTGTGTTTGAAATCCCTGCTTGTGGTAGAAGGTGACAAGTGTGTCACAAAGAGCCTTCATCTTGTGTAACACT